>JASCZI010181264.1:123468-133891 GCA_036250425.1 Stylosanthes scabra | reverse complement strand
GTTTGATTATCATGCAAGGATTGCATTTCATCTTGCATTGCATCAAACCATTTGTTCTTGTCTTCACCTTCCATAGCTTCTTCAAAACATTCAGGTTCTCCCCCGTTAGTCAAGGTCAAATAACCATCTGTGAATGTCACATACTCACTAGGCGGATACCTTGTTGAAGGTCGTCGCTCTCTCGTGGACGTCCTAGGATGGAAACCCGGTGGTTCTTCAGATAACTCAGGTTGATCATCAACATCATCATCAACCAGAATATCAATCTGATCTCCCGTCTCTTAATCATCAGGAATCAAATGCTCATTTTTTTGCATATGTCCTGAACTCCATTCTCTGCTAAATTTGGTGCCGGAGTTGACTGAACTACTGGATCTGCATCAGTTAAATCACCATTCTCTTATGATTGACTCCCGTCTGCCTTATCAATATCTTCAATAGTCTGATCTTCAACAAACTCCACATCACGGCTTCTTACAAGCTTCTTTTCAACTGGATCATAAAGCCTGTAACCAAACTCATCCTGACCATACCCAATAAAAATGCATTGCCTTGTCTTCACATCCAACTTGGATCTCTCATCCTTTGGAACATGAACAAATGCTTTGCATCCAAAGACTCTCAAATGATCATACGAGACGTCTTTACCGAACCAAACATGATCGGGAACATCATTGTCCAAAGCAACTGTAGGACTAAGATTAATCACATGAGGCGCTGTAAGTAAAGCTCCACCCCAAAAGACTTTGGGTAGCTTAGCTTCAGTAAGCATACATCTAACCCTTTCAATAAGAGTTTCATTCATCCTTTCTGCCAAACCGTTCAACTGAGGTATCTTAGGAGGTGTCTTTTCATGCCTAATATCATGCTGCTTGCAATACTCATCAAATGGTCCACAATACTCACCACCATTGTCAATGCGAATACATTTATGCTTTTTACTTGTTTGCCTCTCAACCAAAGCTTGAAAATGTTTGAATTTTTCCAAAGCTTGGTTCTTTGTTTTCAAAGCATAAGTCCAAAGCTTTCTTGAATGATCATTTCAATAGTGCATCTATTGAAATAATAAAGTAGAAATTAATTTTATGTTAAATATACTATTACATCTTTTTTATTGTTAGGTACGGTGTTCATATTCATTTAATCGTTTTATTGGAATTGTCTCTAACAATTATTAAATGTTAAAATAAAATTATAGTTTATCTTATGCAAAATTTCTCACATACACAAATAACGTAACGTAATATATATATACACTATAAATATCACAAATACTTTCTTTTATTTGAAAATGTTCATATGCAAAATTTTTTTTGGAGCCTCTTTCAATGCAAGTTGATGATCACGGTCATGTCATCATGAAACCTCCTCCTCCTCCCGGCCATAATATTCATCAACTCTTCCATGTTTGAACTTGTAGAGCTAATTTCATGAATTCGCATATTCAAGTAGAGCAATTCGAAAACATAAATTGTTTATCCGACCAAATGACTCAAAGGAATCCAAGTGATAAATTGATAATATAACATGTGACAATAATGATGAAGAAGAAGAAGAAGTCAACAATTAAATATGGAAGAAAGTGAGATGTTTGG
Organism: Stylosanthes scabra; assembly: GCA_036250425.1. NCBI lineage: Eukaryota > Viridiplantae > Streptophyta > Magnoliopsida > Fabales > Fabaceae > Stylosanthes > Stylosanthes scabra. Next base: position 132,296 of record JASCZI010181264.1, on the reverse strand, counting down.
AAAAGAAGAAGTCAACAATCAAATATGGAGGAAAGTGAGATGTTTGGAGTTGTTGGGAATGGATCATCTGCATTTTTAATCTTTTTTTTAGATGGTTCGTACATCTCGACCCGAGAGGAGAAATGTTTCAGGCTAGAGTACACAATCCCCTTCGACATTGCCATCAAGGATAGTGCACCCAAGCATTTCATGCATACAAAACATAATGAAACAATAAAAAAAAATAGCAATTTACATCACAACTCTAACATTCAACAACTACTAGCAACTATTGCAATCCGACAAGGCTAGCTTTTAATTATGTTTTTCTCTTATCATTTGCACTTGGTTGTTGTTTGTCCTAATCTGGTGACTTCTTATCCATCCATTCAGCTATTTCCATGGATGCTTGGCACTCCCACTCTAGTTTCTCCTTGAATTCCTTATTTCCCTTAAACATAACTCTACAGTTTTTTCAACATTTCTTTCATTCTATAGACTCTATTCCTAAGCATTTTAAGTTCCCAACTTGTCAGTAGGTCGCCGTTTATCCATCCCAATTCACAGCCATACACCACAATTTAGAGGTAAATTGACAATGCATAAATAAATAATTTACCATTTCTAATTATCTGCCACAGATCACACATTGGGAGTCATCCTACGTAATCACTGTTCTTCTCAACAACCTATCGATAGTGTTTAGCCCCTCCATTATCGCAAACCACACTACTAACTCCACTCTTGGTGGTACTAGTCCTTTGCAAATTTCTTCATATATATGCTTTATGTTTGGCTCACCGAATCTTTTTAGCACCGCTGCCTCAACGAATGATCTTGTTGAATTGGAACTAAACCTCCACGCCACAGCATCATTGTAACCTACACATGGAAACACACTAGCCAAAATATTAGTTAATTCACTCTTTTTTTACCATTTCCCTCTCAAAAAATTCTCTCCTCCATTGAAGTTGCCAGACCCATTGTGAGCCAGTCGACACACTGCATTCACCAATAACACTATCCTTCTTATTTGACACACAGAATAACCTCGGAAACCTTTTCGGTAGGGGCTCATTTCCTACCCATACATCTTTACCTGGCCTTATTTTGGCGCCATCACCCAAGCTCATCCTCCATCCATTATAATAGAGACTTAAAATATCAATATAGAATAAAGAGTTACATTGGTCTCTTTTTTATTTAATTAATTTATTTATACATATTAAAGAGAAATAACATTATAAATATATAGTAACCTAAACAAACATAAATAACATGTTAGTGAAAAAGGAAAAGTAAAAAGAATCTAAAGTTATAATACAAAAGAAGAAGCTAAACGGTCACCTATTAAAGATAATAACATTAACATGCATTAAAATGATATAATAACCTAAATATAAATAAATGTATGTCATATGAGTGGGAATGTAAAATGAAAAAAAATCTTAAGCAAGAAAGTGGGAAGAAAAATGAATAAAAATTCTAAAAGAAGCTAATTTGTGTCACGTTGGATAAAAGTATGACGTGGCAAAATGAGATAAAATCAAATGTGTGAGCATAAATATCGAGCTACTTTGATCTCTCCTTTTATATATTATAAATAGATAAGAAGTATCTTTGGTGTGTCTCTTAACTAATTACTAAATCTTGATATTTGAGAACTTTTGTGATGATTGTTAATGAAATGATTTTATTTGTGGAGCTAGTTTATTAATTAGTAATCAATTTTAATATCTTGACAAGTCATGACTCTACCTTATATGAATACCCACAAAAAATTTCTCTATGATTTCAATCATGCAAGTTGTTGCGCCAATTTTTAACCCATAATGGTGTTTCATCTATGCCTTTGTTCATGCCTAATATTGTTACAAATTATAGAACTTGTTGCAATGTTTTTTCCCCTTATTCTTAATTCGTAATTTTTGCTTTTAAGGTCTAATCGTGTTAAATGTTTGTAATTTGTGGTGAAAAATCCATACAAATAACAAATTAGTTTGAAATTCAGGACCGAATTTTTAAAGGGGAGAAGAATGTAATATCCCAAAAAAAGAGAAGAAAATGAGTGAATAAAATTGTGGGAACCAAATTAATGGATATTTTACTCTTTTCACTCTTTAACCCTAAACACACATACACTCATTATCTCTCATTACCACTCACACACACTCATAGTAGCGAGAATGAAAAGGGGAAATGAGAGAATGAATAAGGGAAAAGAAGGCAGCGACAACGTCGCTAATGGAGGCCGACTTTGAGCATGAACGCGAAGAGGGGAATAGAAGTTCGTAGAACGCATAAGAGTAAGGAGACACCGAAGTCAGCGTTTCTGGACACAAAAACCAAAGAAAGAGGGGTGGGTCAAAGGTGAGAGAAACTAACGGGAACGGATGAAGCAAGGGAAAGAGTTGGGGTCACTACTACTAGTTCCCATGACACCGTTGGAGTCGCCGAAGCCACTGCCAGCATGGATCTTGTGGTTGATTCTCAAATGTGTTCCCCTTCTCTGCCTTCTTTGGGGCCATTTTGCCAAGATAAAGGCATCAACTTGAACCTTCAACTATTTGTATTTCAACCTCTCATCTTTAACTTGTTGATTCCGATATTGGTCTTTGGTCCTTTGGAACCAAGCTGTGAGTAGGCTTTACATTTATAATCGCCTTAAATATACATCTGTGATGGTTTGTGAATTATACTACTAAATTTATCTTCGGAGGATTTTATTATGATTTGAAAATTGATTTATCATATTTGAAGATTTGTTGTTGTGAAACTCATTTTTATCTGCACATGAGACTATTTTGTTTCTTTTGAAATTATGTGTTTTTGAAATTGATAATTGATCATTATTGAAATTGTCAAATATGTTGAAAGGCATGATTGGATAGGATATGTTTGAAAAAGTGAAGTCTTATATGATTTGAGAGTTCTTGAAAAATAGTATTATTATTAAGTTGTTAAAGTATGTTGAAAATCTCTATTAAAAAATTATGATTTCAAATAATTTGTTTAAGAAGATATTATCTGCTTATTTGATATGAAACTTCCTATATTTGAAAGATAAAATAGGCCACATGTTAGATCGATTATTCCGTATGGGCACACGAGAAGAAAAGGCTACCCTTAGAGGTGGAGCCGCCCAAGTATGTTTGTTATTTGATTTGAGTTTTGTATGAGGCTCCCTTAATGATTCGCTTATTGGTATAAATCATAAATTGATATTATTATTTTATAATTAAAGTTTGCTTTTGATAATACTTTTTATATGATCTCATGTGGATTATAGACGTACTATCTGGTCACTGAGTAGCAAAACTCACCCTTTTATTTTCCTAAAGAATTTTCAGGTACAAATATTGAATATATGAGTTTTCGTGATCCAAGAGTAATAATGGTCTTAAGACCATTCACTAGCTGTCGATTTCTTACAAGTTATGCTCCATTTATTACAGGAAGGGTCCAATTCTGTAGTTTATTCTATGTCGTTGTCATCAATTAATTGTAGCATATTGATTCATGATTACTCCTAAAACTAGTGAGTTTATTAAACATATTTGTAATTTCGTTAATTAAACAGAATTTGATTTTGTCAGGCTTGTTTGGAAAGAATTCTTGTGAGCATCGGTCATGGCTCATTTTGGGTCGTGACATAGATATTATCATGGTGGATAATCTCAACTGAAAGCTTATGGGTTAAATCCTGTGAGCCCCGCATTTTTAACCACAACCGCGGCCATTAAATTGAGTACTTCGGAATACTAGTGGAACTTGGTAAAAATCACTCGTTAGTAAAATGAATGAACATTTAGGACACAAACCCTTACACTTTCGCCGAAGGTTCACCAAAACTACCAAATTGCCACAAATAAATGAGTATATAAGGGTGAAGGACACACCTTCAGCCCTCATTTCTCAAAACTCACGCACAAAAATGAAAGAGAGCTGGTGAAGAATTGATACAAGAACTGGTTCGTATCAATTCTTCCGCCGCTCACACCAACTTCCGGTCGTGATAACTTTTGATCCAGAGCTCCGATTGACACACAGTTTGCGGCTACGCGAAGCTCTTGTCATCCTCTTCACGATCATCATACATGCAAAGCATGGGTAACGCGTTCTCTCATCTCATTTCTCGTTCTAAATTCTGTTCGAATTCAAAGGTTTAATAACCTTGAACTTCTTCGAGTTTCTTGATCTAGGTGGTGATCTTGCACGCTAACGAGCATGGTAGTCGAAGCTAACAAGCTAAGACATTCCCGGTGAGACGTTTCCAACCTTAGTCTTGGGTTTTGTTAGGTTGAATGGTGATTGATTGTGTTGTATTGCTTGTATGTCATGCGTGTTGTATCATAGATGGTAGAGTTTGGAGGACTGGAAGTTGGAGTAGGTGACTAAGGTCAAGAACAATGGTTAATGGTGCTTGGATACTCGATGGTGCGAGGGAAATCGCGTGTTAGCATTGAGCTTGGCGTCCAGGTACGGATTTAGATTCAAGTCTACACTGTTTAATCTAGTATAATTACATAGGTTAGTTGGACCTAGATAAATTGATATAGGAATAAATGAATTGAGAAAATATGATAGGAGAATGTTGCTTGTATGTGCTATGTGACTATGTGCTTGGATGATGATGATTGTATGAGAAATGCAAAACATGCTTATGTTGATTGTTGTTGAGGCCTTGTGCCTATTATTGTTTTAACAACTTAAGGGTCATGCATGAGATGGGAATTGCTTGAAAAACGAAAGGATTGAGCAAGAGGCTCGAGAGGAATATTGATGAGAGGAATGAAGTTTTTTTATGTGTATGATGAATGGAATGGTTTGAAAAGAGGGATTTCAGAAGGGGAGTGGTGGGACACAACAATGGTTTCCTAAAAGATAGGTTTTGGTTTGTGGACAAATGTGTTTTTGAAAGATTGATTTTAGAAACGAAGGATTTTGAGCTACGGTGAATCGATTTAGGTGGAGACCGAGCCGATTCACTGGGCCATATTGTATGTGAAAAACGAGTTTTTACGAACATCGAATCGACTCTCAAGGTAAGTGAATCGATTCGTATTTGTCCAGGAACCAAAACTTGTAATCTTTAATCGATTCGTGATTAGTGGAATTGACTCGATCATCGTGGACTTTAGAAAATAGCTTTCAACTTCAGTCGAGTCGAGTTGGCGTGGTGTCGAACCGATTCCTTTTTCCACGGTGAGTAAAGGATTTCAAAGGTGACTTCTTGAATCGGTTCGATGACACCCCGAGTCGACTCGGCCTTCAAAACGTTTAGAAACCTGCCACTTCGAGTCGAGTCGGCTGATCCCTGAATCGATTCGTAGCACTAAAATTGGTTTTCAAGGGTTTTACAGAGAATGTTCAGTGGTTGCATCTCATGCATAGTATGCCCTTGCTTTATAAAATTCATACCGTGAGCCTAGGTGTCAGAGGGGTCAAGAGGACTAGATGCTCAGCCTACGGCAATAGCGGACCATCGGGAGTAGTAAGTGTCTGTGGGGCCTTTGTTTCCACGTGGGACATTGGTTAACGTCGCGGCTTACGGTAGTGACAAGGGGGGCTTAATTGCCGACGGCCCGGCTACCAAAGTAGGTTATAGTCAATTGAAAAGTGAAAGGAACCCGCAATTATATGATTATGAGATGAGATGAAAGATCGTAAACGATCGGGGCCGGATGATTGGTCCTCGGGGAAGTACGAACGATGGTTGTCCGATGCTAGTACTGGACCGGTCGGGAATGGCTATTATAACCGACCGGGTGAGCTCACCGTAGCCTGCAGGAATAGGCATGCATCATGTGCATTTGTTTGACATTGTTTGGGTGTGCCTAGTTGCTTATTACTACTTGTTGTTTGTTTTATTGCTTTCTTGTAATGAAAGTTTGTGTGTTTGATTGACTGCTTTGTGGATTCTGATGACTAGGACTAGGGAACGTGAAACTTAGAGAACGAGAGGGAAGGATGAATAATTGGTAGGACTATAGTGCTAGGTATTCAGATATAAATAATATAACTCGGCTAAAGGAGAGATAATTAGGAATACCTCGTGTAGTTCTACTAGGATAAATACTGTAGGTTTGGCGCTTTATCCGTACTGAGAATCCATCGGTTGGGGATTCTCACTCCGTATATTATCAGACTTTTCAGGTACAGGTTCGAGCATGGTAAGTTGGCGGAGTATTCTTGAAAGTGGTCGGACGTCTAGTTTTCTCCGAGAGTTCAAGTCTTCCGCTGTGTATTGAGGAGAACTAGGAGTTCATATTTGTGTGTAAGGATTGGAGTTTGGCTTAGATAGGGAACCTAAGCTTCGCAGGTTCAATTGTGTAATATCGAACCATTTGACTACGTTTTATATATAATTACTTTCGTATACATACAGTTTGTAAATTGATGGTCTTGGCTCTATTTTATATATAAGAACTGGTTATGATTTATATACAATTCGAACGTTCACGTGGTTTCGGATTTAGTATGTATGAGTCGGTGTTTTGTTTGTCCGTAACGCTTCGAAAGTGATCAAACATGTTCGCGACTTGGTTGATCGGTTTTGGGGTGTTACAAATCCCAATTCAACAAGTGTACTGAATCATATCAACTAATACCACGGTGAGTAAATATCATTAATAAAATCATTAAAATCTTGAATTGAATATGCTGATTTATTTCTACTACCTCATGAGCCCTAATATAATTAAAATCCCCCATAACAACCACATCAGATTCACAATTCTGAATCACTTGCAATAAAGATTGAAATTTCTTTAATTCTAATATCATCCATAGCAAGTTCGTACACTCCAAAGACCTCCCTTTGTTGATTAGTTTGCAATAGGAGACACATGAAATGAATGAATAAATTGTCATGGTCTAGAATATGAAAATTAACATTATCTCTCCATGCAACTGCCAAACCTTCCGCAAGCCAATTTGGATTCACCGAGAAACAATGAGGAATCCCAGCCTTCCATGTATCACCTCCATCGTTCAGGCCGTTATTTTTTTCGCATAAAAATAAAGCCTTGGGGAAATGAGATCTAGAAATCCATTAGATGTTGTAAATTGTTAGGGGTTTTTCCAAATTCTGACAATTTCTTTTAACTAAAAAAATAGATTAAATTTCTGATTTGTTCCTTGCTAGCCTCTTCAGATTATGTTTTCTACGTCTAATTCTCTTTGGTACTCCATCCAAGAAACATATTTAAAAAAGGGCCGCTCTCCGCGACAAATAATTAGAGTTCTGAGTCCTTACTTTGAATATCATCCCCCAAAGGCATTTGATTCTCATCAATCTTCTCTTTCTTTGAATTATTCTCCAATATTTGCTAAACTGAGTTATTATCAAGGTCCTTATCTTGAATTCATAAATTGCTTGCATCAACAGATAAACTTGTAAATGCACGAATCATATTGATAGGAGTAGGCTTCCTTGATGTTTGCTTTCTCTCTTTATCTGCAAGATGTTATTGACAAGTTCTGATTTCATGCCCCACAAAACCAGAATACTAACAAAAAATTTTATCCACTTGGTAAATGCTTATAAAATCATCCATTGTTCCTCTGCTTCTCAAATTTTGAGGCGAAATATTTTGGTCACTTACATTCCTATTCCAATTGGTCCTAGTCCATTTGAATCAATGTAAAATTTATAGGAACCTTTTCAAATTTATAAAATTATACATAATTCCTGCTCAGTCACATAATAGGGTATTTCCATTCTAAAAGTTACGCATTTTTTTGTTTTTCAGGGTATCCTCTAATTGAATAGGGATTCAAATCCCGATACTTGTTTAAGCTAACTAGTGAGTAGGCTACTAGCCTAGTGCAAATATATTAAAAATTATATAATTTTATCTATCGATCCAAATGACCTAAATCTTGTGGAGAACAATTAGACACGTAAACGGAGGTACTTCAATTCATTTCGGGTGAATGAAAATTGGACTTTTGGAGTTACTCAGAGTTATCTTGTTTTTTTTAGAATAGATTTATTTTACAGCTAAAAAAACGCATTTATTTTAAAACTCACTAGGGGCAATATTATAAGGGTTGGTTTGATAATGTTGTGACTCTAAAAAAACTGTTGAATTCTTTGGGCTCTAAAAAGTTGTTCTTAGAGAGCTACAACATAATCATTTGGTAAAATAACTTAATTTCTCTCAATAAGCAGGAGCTACACCTATGGCGTTTAGTAAATGTATTTGGTAGTTGATTTTAGAATTTTAAATTACTAGAACGACCTTTGTTAGTATGTCTTGTATTAATGTAAAATTAAATATAACCAATTGAGGATAAACATGTTTTAATTTCTAATAAAATGTAAGGTTAATTAGTCATTTCGCATTTTGAAAAGCTAGAGCCAAATCGAAAAAGCTACTATTGCGGGCTCTCAAAAGCACTTGTGGCTCTCTAAATCATCGTAAGTTCCTTGACTTTTTAAATTATCAACCACAAAAAGATGACTCCTATTATTTGAGAGTACGTAGGAATACTTAATAAAAAAAACTTTACGAAACCCACCCTAAAATTCATAACAGACCCCTTAATTCAAACTCACTTCTTGTCGCCAAAAAAAATGAAAAAAACTAACTTGAAAATTTATGAAAATAAAGTAGGCTTGTCAATGTTTCCTTTAAAATTGTTTCCATGCCAAATGGACTTCTAAAATGAGAACAGTAAATTAAATCGGCAATGTTACCATTTGCTTTTCCAGTTTCAATCCATGCAATTGGAGTCAAGTTTTAGTAATATTATTTTAGTGTTTGTTTCCATGCTTAAAATTTGGTGTTTATTTTATTAAAAAGAAAAATAAGTAGCTAACATTTGATTTAAATTTTAAAATA
>JASCZI010181264.1:110030-123386 GCA_036250425.1 Stylosanthes scabra | reverse complement strand
ATTTTAAATATTTGATATTTGTTTTTCAATTAGACAAATTTCATATATATATATATATATATATATATATATATATATATATATATATTTCAATTATAAAAATATATAATTCATGGGTAAAGTATACTTTTTGTCCTTGATGTTCTCGAAAAGTTTTAAAAATATCCCTGATATTTAATTTGATTCAATTTTATCCCTAATGTTTTAAATTTGTTTTAATTCTACCCTTATTCTCAATTTTTTTAAAGTCAACCAATAGTCAAAATTATTTTTTCCATTTTACCCATTCTTCTTCTTCATCATCATCATCAAGCTTGAACATCAACACCAGTCACGGTAAGGAAAATTTTCTAATATAAAATAAAATAAAACTTTATTTCCAAAAACAAATTACAAAGACATTAATTATAGGAATCCAACTTTTTTTTAAGCATGCCTCATGTTCGCCTCTTTAAATGGCTAATTTTGTGTTTTTCAGAATTTTAGCCACTTAAAGTGACGAACTTCATGATATTAGCCTCTTAAAGTGGCGAACTTTGTGTTTTAGCCATGTAAAGTGGTAAAATTCATATCATTTGGGTTATAATATCATTTCCTAACCAATTGGGAACATGAAAAGTATCTCCTAACCAAACCATATGATAAAAATCTAATGAACCTATACTCAACCACTAATAAGAAAAAAGAAATGATTTTGCTGCAAACAATTTTACACTTTCCACATCTTTCATAGTCCATGCATTACGTTCCATCTTAACCATAAATAGACAACCAATTGTATAACAGTCACTGATATTTTTATGTGTTGCTCCCTCAATATGAAAAATTAAACTTAATATTAAACTTAATTTTTCATATTGAGAGAGCAACACATAAAAATCCCCATGACTGTTTGATTAAAGCATATATACTTGGTTATCTACTTAAGGTTAAGATGGAATATAATGCATGGATGATAAAAGATGTGGAAGGTGTGAAATTGTTTGCGGGAAAATCATTTCTTTTTCTTATTAGTGGTTGAGTATAGGTTCATTAGATTTTCATCGTATGGTTTGGTTAGAAGATGTTTTTCATGTGCCCCAATTGGTTAGAAAATGATATTGTAATTGTAAAACCGGTCCACATCTTTTTCATAGGACCCAAATGGCATGAAGTTCGCCACTTTACGTGGCTAAAATCACAAAGTTCGCCGCATTAAGTGTCTAATATCATGAAGTTCGCCACTTTAAGTGGCTAAAATTCCGAAAAAATACAAAATTAGCTATTTCATGAGGCGAACATGAGACAGGCTTCAAAAAGAAATTTGGATTCCTATAATTAATGTCTTTGTAATTTATTTTTGGAAATAATATTTTATTTTATATTAGAAAATTTTTCGTCATGGTAAACCCACCATCCCCTTATCACCACCACCACCACTACCACCATCATAAACCCAACCTTCCTCTATCATCCTCAACCCATCACTGCCCCACCCTTTCATGCCTCTTAATTCCACACAATCACCACCCAATCAATGCCGCCAACCTCAAACAGAATGTCCCAAAACTCAACTTCTGTTCATTCAACCTCCATAGCCACAATCCTACTCCACCGCTATCATCACCCCCGTTCCCCCAATTTAGCTGTGTCGATGGCAGATCCAATCTAGCCAGTGGCATACATCTTGAGAACACCGAGGAACAAGAACACACCACGGAACATCAAGAACATCCAGTGCCCAAGCTTTTTCTTCTTCCTCAAACCCAACTCCACAACGATGAACTCAATGGGCTTCTTCAGCAGCCCCTTCACGCCGCCGCCCCTGCGTGTCACATGATGGAGATGGTGGTGGTGCACGTGCTTCCTCTCCGAAACGGTTTCCAATAACCCATCTGATGAGATCAATCCAGTAGTGCCCATACCTCTAATTTCTTCTATGTATCTTTTTCTCTGGTCTTACTCTTCATTGTGGAGTGTTATTGTGATTACATTTATATTTGAACTATTTTCTTTACCAATAATTCTATATAAACAAGTGATTTTGGCCAACCAAGTCTAATTAAGTCATTTATTTATATGCTAAATAGAAGAATATTTCGATGTCAAATAAAACTTTATTTAGATGTAATTTTTATACTATTTAACACCGGAATAATATTTTATTTAGCATAGAAATAAATCACTTGATTGAACTTAGTTTGCCAAAACCACTTGTTCAAATAGCATTACCTTTGTTTACTGATTCTTATACCTTCCTATTCCTTCATTCATCAATTTGAGTTTGATTCCCTGAGTTCATATCAGCATGCCTTTGCTTAAATTAAATAGTGGTGGTGCAAGAGGTGGTTATGTAATGGTGGTGGGAAGAGGGGGAGTGAGATGATAACGTGATAAAGAAAATGGTAAAATAGGAATAAAATTATTAATTGTTAAAAAAAATTATAATAAGGATAAAATTGATGCAAATCGAAAATTTTAAGGACAAAATTTAAATGAATTGAAACTTAGGGTATTTTAACAATTTTTGATAAACTTCAGGGACAAAAAGTATATTTTACCCTATAATTCATTATTATATATTCTTTAGGTACTTCTCTAAGTGGTACCTAATCAAATAATAGTACAAATAATTTCCACTTTGAGGTTCCTTGAAGAATGAGTGTCACGACTCAAAATGGACCATGATATGCGTTAAGGAGAATTGTCTCTAAGTAATTCTAACAAATTCAAATTCAAGATAAATAATAAAATTACAAATATTTTCAGTAACTCACTAGTTTTTTTTTTGGACTCAGACAGGGCCCAAAAACTACCAACCCAAAACCCGACACCTTAACTGAACCTAAGCCGCAAACTAAAGGGGAATAAGCGGTGCTCTTACTCAAATGGATCCCTAGAGTTAGAACCACCTTGCCTCCACTCTCCAAGCTACCACTTTGATGATTGCTTCAAACTCCACTGAGGCGGCGAGCTCATGGCGATGGGTGAGACGGTCGGCGACAAGCAAGGGCACTGCCACGTTGGACGAGAAAAGGGACACCGTAATCATTGCGAGGGCGAGGGCAGAGACGAAATCGAGCCTCCACTCTCCAAGTTGCCTCGTCGATGTAAGTTTCATCATCTATTGTGGCAGCGGTCACACGGCAACGGAGGAGACGGTCGACGCCGAGGAAAGCCACTAAATATAAATAAAGAAAACTACAATTAATTTTTGACAAAGACATGAATCTAACGACACGGTTGGATCCTGTCTGTGATATATGGAGCATGACTAGTCTACAAAGTGAATACAGACTCTTCAATAACGAAGCTCACATATTCGAGTACCTTTCCTGAAAACATTTGCAACTCAGTGAAGACAATATGTCTATAATCCACGTGAGACCATATAAACAAATAATATCAACATGAAGTTTATTTAGAAAATAGTAATAACAAATTATAATATATACAAATAAGTGAATCAATAAGAGAGTCTCAAACAGAAATCAAATCAAATCCAATAACACACTTAGGCAGCTCCACCTCTAAGGGTAGCAATATCCTATCGTGTGCCCGAGCAGAATAACAGATCCAACGTGTGGCCTACACGTTAGGCTAGCAACGCCCCTGCTTGCTAATGTCTGAGCTAGATGCATCTAGGTTAACGTCTTAACAATCGTTAACTACGATTTTTTAAAAAGAGCCTCCCAAACTATTTTATCTATCAAATATATGTATTTTCAAATCAAAGATCAAATAATATATTTTAAACAAATCTTTTCATAAGATATTTTCTAAATCATAAGGGATATCAACACATTTTCACCACTTCAAAATAGTAACACTTTTACAGGAATTCTCAAATCAAATTAATTAATACTTTCTTAAACTGATCCTTTCTAATCAAACTTTTCAACTTGTTTGACAATTTCAGCAATTATCAGTTTTCAAAACATATAATTTCACAAATTATATAGTCTCATGTGTAGATTGAAAATATGATTATCAAAATAATAATCAAATATCTAATTCTAATAAATATTAATCAACTTATAATTCTTCAATGCAAGTTTTATAAATATAATTAAAACTCATAATAGCAAACAATTATATACATAAAACCAAACTATTATAACATAAAGCCTACTCACAATACGGTCCCAAGGGACCGAAGACCAACTTGAATAAGCGAGAAAGAATGGAGCAGCGATCACCGGTGAGTAAAGAGTTCCGGCAAAGACCAAAACAGTGGCGGTTTTCGATGTAGAAGGGTGGAACAGAGCACAGGGGCAAAGGTAGAAGTCCTGGCAAAGCAACAACCAATAGTGAGCTTCGGATTTCCTCCTCCGGCGACGACGACGACCATAGCGGCAAGGAGGGCAGGGGTCATGGTTCTCCTTAGTACGTCCTCTCTCACTCTCTCTCTACGTGTCTGTCTCTCCTCTCCCCCTCCTCTTCTTCGACGTCATTTTCTCTCAGTTCCTCACTCTCTCACTCCTCACCACAACGGCGATGTAACGGTTCTCTCTTCCACCAGCGCCACTTTCCCCTTCCTCTCTTCTTCTTCCTCTACTTTTCTCGTTCTTTCTTTCTTTCCCTTTCTATTCTCGTATCTGTGTGTGTGGGAATGTGTATTTGTGTGTGAGTGCGAGTGTGATATAGAAATCTAAGGTTAACTACAAGTGAGAAGGGGTGATTTGAGTAATTTAATAAAATTGAGAGATAAATTACAAATAAATATATATCTATTATAGGATGACCAAATATATTACCACAAAGTTAATTTAGGGTGCAATTTTTTTTTGTCAAATTAAATTGCAAATAAATTTCAAGTAATTACTCCAATGTAAAATTAGAAATTATCCAATTCTATATTAGTTCATAAAATAATTAAATACAATATCTAAATTATTAAATTTTCGTTATTTCCCAAACTTCTAAATTATAATTTTAAATATGCAAAACTATCCAATTATGATGAAAATCATAAAAATTCTAATTGATTCAAACTCTAATTATAATTAAAATTGAAGTAATTACTTTTAGTAGTTAAAATGTCTGAAAGGAAAATCTTGGAAAAATAATATAAACTTCGAATAAATCATTATTAAATTTTTAGAAACTTGGATTTTACAATGAGCAGCTGCAGATTTATGTTATAAGGTTACTAGCGAATTTTGTTGAGGAAAAAATGCGCCGAAAATTTGATTTCACTTATCAAAATGGCGTGTTTGGCTTTTTAGTTACCCGCGGAAATTTTGGTCCGTAATTCCATCGGTAATGTTGGCGCCAAAAATAATAATTTTTTCTTCCTCTATTACTCGTAGATTTATTGTGGAATTTTAAAATTCGTCGGTAAATGTTTTCAGAAATTTGTTAGAGTCATCTTTCGCCGGCAATTTCACCCTAAAATTCAGTAGTAAAGTATATCTCAAAATTCGCAGTTAAATCCATCCGTAACTGGCCGCTTTACTTCCGGTGAAATAGACTTGGGTAAGAAGCACATTATACGAAGCCTGAGCGGATAACAAATTGTCTTTAATTATACGATCGTTGTGTATACGTAGACGGGGAAATTGATTCAATTGGATTTGGACATTATCCATCATCTTATTATCATAATTTTTACGATAAATACTAAACAATGGAACCAATATATCTGGCCATGAAACGACCGACTGACAGAAACTCTATTACTTTGGCAACAAGAATATTTTAATTGGTTGAGAGAGGAACGTGCGACCAATGCAATGATTTCATTTAACTCAATCTAACTCCAGCTCCTTTCATCAGATGCCAACTGGGTTGTATCAAACAAACCTCGAAGTTGATTTATGCACCTACAATTATCAGACGAATAAAATTCTGTTAATCACTTTGACTTGTGAAGGAAGGAGGTCAAACGGAATTGAATGTCTTTGACACCACTCTAAAGTTGTTCTAACAAATTCTCTGTTTCCATTTTATTTTAATATTAAATTTCTCGGTCCCTAAAATACATTATCAAATATTAGAAGTACATTCAACTGAGATTCAACTAAAATTGAACTGAATATAATTAATAAATAATATATCTTTATATAAATTTTTTTTACGAATTTATCCATTTTCTTACGAATTATTCCAGTTTTGGACTGGTTCGATAACAAATTTTTATCTTGAATTAGAGTAACTAAATGGCTGGTTTCTAAATTCTAATTAACCTGATCAAATGGACAGATTCAATTCAGTTCTCACAACAATTCTAAAATATATCAATTAAGATATTAGCTTCTACTTGAATTAAATTTAAATCACCTAATCAATCAACTACATCCTTTCAAACCTCTATATAAATATAGGCTAACATTTTGTCCCTGTCCATCAACTCACTTCAAGCTCATCATAGTGACAGTACAGGATCAATCTTCACACATAACACGAAAAATATCAAATATGGGTGTTTTGCCTATTTCATTTCCTAAAGTCCCACTACTATTCTTTATGTCATTGATCAGTTTATGCATATTTGAGCTTGCACAAGCGGGCACCACCAGACACTACCATTTTGATGTACTTTTTAAAAGACCACTCTTTATAGTTTAGGAAGCATTTCAAGTATATCACGGAATCGCATGTTCTAGTGGTTTTAGTCATTTATGTTAATAAAAAATATGTTATTTTGATCAATAATGGCTAAAATTATTGTAACATTTAATTCCGCTAAACTTATAATGTTTCCTATAGTTTAATTTACATTTTGTTCTTTATTTTGTGTTTTGTGCTTCTCTGTATGTAATTTTTTATGTCAACGTTGCAGATAAGGTACGAAAATGTGACACGACTATGCCATAGAAAGAGCATAGTGACAGTGAATGGTAAATTTCCAGGACCTCGCATTGTAGCTAGGGAGGGAGACCGTCTTCTGATCAAAGTTGTTAACAATGTGCACAACAACATTTCCATTCACTGGTAAACAACACTAAATTTTCAATATATATTGTTTTCTCTAGTAAGTAGTTGTTCACATGCATTCAATCATGTGATGTAATATCAGAAAACAACTGCTTAGCTTTTTACATCGATATTAAAAAAACGGATGCAATTGAACGGACCGTGTAAAACTTTGTCATTAAAATTTATCTCCAAATAAAAATTGAGTACGAGTAGTTATGAAAACTGAAGTTGGAATTGTTTGAAACAGGCATGGGATTCGACAGCTTCAAACAGGTTGGGCTGATGGACCAGCATATGTAACTCAATGTCCAAACCAAACAGGTCAAAGTTATGTTTACAATTACACCATTACTGGGCAGAGAGGCACATTATTTTGGCATGCTCACATATCATGGTTAAGATCAACTCTCTATGGTCCTCTCATTATTCTTCCAAAGCAAGGTTCCCAGTATCCTTTTCCAAAACCCCATAAGGAAGTCCCCATAATATTTGGTAATCACATTACAAATCTTGGATTAATCTTTTTTTTTCTCTCATAATATGCAATTAATAAGAATAAAGTACTATTTCTAATTAGAAAATATCTAAACTAATGATAATTTTTAAGTTAAATTACTCTATTAGTTCTAATGGTTTTACTAAATTTGAAATTAAGTTCTTATATTTTTTCACTTCAATTGAATTCCTATATCATTTTAAAATTTATAATTAGGTTTCTATTAGCAATAAATATTAAAAAATATTTATAAAATGTGAATTTTTCTATTTTCGTATCTTAAATATAATATACTTTTACTTCAACTTTTTCATTTATATTATTCTAAAAATGGTATGAGCTAATTGAAAACAAAAAAATATATGAACTTAATTAAAAATTTGATAAAATTATAGGGACTAGTAGAGTAAATAAACCTTGTTTTAACCCTCAGAGATAGTAAGCTAACTTAATAATCATAAAAAACGCAAAGTTTGTTTGACAAAAACTATCCAAACTTATTGTTCATTGATAGTTTTATATATGTTATACTAAGCTAACTTTTGACGGATATTTCTGGGTTTAATTTTTAAACGTATCAGGGTCGAAAATGATAATTTATTCGACTAATAACGGTTTATGGCATGAATTTAATTTTTTTAGGAGAGTGGTGGAATGCAGATCCTGAGGCAGTCATAAGTGAAGCTTTGCAAAGCGGCGGAGGACCGAATGTGTCTGATGCCTATACAATGAATGGACTTCCAGGGCCATTATATAACTGCTCTGCCAAAGGTATACATACACCTATAAATGGGAATATAGCTAATTTGGTTATATTATGTATAAAACAACAATACTATATAGAACTAGTAGCAAGTCTAGTAATGAATGAAGGTTGATTTTTTGTATAAGCAAAATTTGGTGATTCTTTTACAGATACGTTCAAATTGAAAGTGAAGGCAGGGGAGATTTACCTTCTCCGATTGATCAATGCTGCGGTCAACGATCAATTGTTCTTCAGCATTGCAAATCACACTCTCACAGTTGTTGAAGTAGACGCTGTTTATGTAAAGCCATTTGCAACAAACACAATACTAATAGCCCCAGGCCAAACCACTAACGTTCTTCTCAAGACTAAACCGCATTACCCCAATGCCACTTTCTTAATGACTGCTAGACCGTACGCAACCGGCTCAGGAACATTCGACAACTCAACCGTTGCCGGCTTGTTAGAATACAAAACCTCACACAAAAATCATCATTCAACTGCTTTGCCACTTCTAAGACCTGTCCTGCCAGCACTTAACGACACTTCTTTTGCAACAAAATTTACCAACAAACTCCGCAGTCTAGCAACTGCTCAGTTCCCGGCTAATGTCCCACAGAAAGTTGATAGACACTTCTTCTTCACAGGTAAAATTTTTAAAACGGGCTAGAATGTGTTATTTCCTAGTATATTGACATTTTTTGTATGTTTCTCGAGATATGGGGACCGTTTAGCAAAAAAATTTGTAATTCAGAATTAAAAAAATGAGAGGGTCTGATACACTGATTTCAGTTTTTGGGATTTTTTAATTTTGCAAAAACAAAAGTATAAGTAATCAATAATTTTCTAATCAATAAATCAGCCCAACAAAAAATAGAATATTCAAAATTACTTTTTATAGAACATTCATAATAAAATTTATAGAACATCCAATTTAAGTTGTTGGCTCATGTTGGCTGAATTTATTGATTACCTAGCATGGTTGGTTTTAAAAATAAAATTGCTAGGTAAGATTTGGTGTTTTTAATTTTAGTTTGCCAGAAATAGAAATCAGAGACTCCCATTTAATTATGTGAAAATAGAAATTCAATTGTCTAATTTCAATATCATAAATTTCGTTAATACTATGTGTATATTTATTTTGGTCAATTAACTCCAATTAAGTTAATTTATTTTGCTAAATAAAAGACTTTTTCGATATCAAATAATAAAAAAAATAACACAAAAATAAATTTTTATTTGACATCGAAATAATCTTATATTTATAATTGAATAAATAATTTGGTTGGACTTTGTTAGACACAATAGGGGTATATTTAGAATTATCCTGTAACTTCTTATAAAAAATTTTAAATTTACGAAAATTAAAATAAAAAGTTTAAATTGAGTATTATAATTTTTTTAATAGCAAAAACTGCAAAATAAAAGAGTGAAGTGTGTTTACGTTTTTTTCGTAAATTTTTTTTAAAAAAATAAAAATAAAATAACATATTCTATTTGATAAATATCTAAATATCTATCAAAGAAACTATCATTCTGTTCGCCATTTTTTCTTTGCATCATAATCATATATAGCATCCATCTTAAGAAAATTACTTTGCGTTTCTTGCAGTTAGCCTGGGCACAAGTCCATGCAAGAAAAACCAAACATGTCAAGGGCCTAACGGGACGAAGTTTGCAGCATCAGTGAACAATGTGTCTTTTGCACTTCCCACCACTACCTCGCTCCTCCAATCTCATTTCTTTAGCCAATCCAATGGGGTTTACACCACAAACTTCCCTACAACTCCGTTGAATCCGTTCAACTACACCGGCACGCCGCCGAACAACACCATGGTGAGCAATGGGACAAAGATGGTGGTTCTTCCGTACAACACCAGCGTAGAGCTTGTCATGCAAGACACCAGCATTCTTGGTGCCGAAAATCACCCTCTCCATTTGCATGGCTTTAACTTCTTTGTTGTTGGCCAAGGTTTCGGTAACTTCGATCCGAAGAACGATCCGGCGAACTTCAATCTTGTTGATCCTGTTGAAAGGAACACGGTTGGTGTTCCATCTGGTGGATGGGTTGCTATAAGATTCCTTGCGGATAATCCTGGTAAGTCATGCTTTATATAACAATTTCTTCATTTACGAAGTTCAGAGTTTGAGAAAGACTTTATTATATTGGTGCATTCTAGAATAACTATGCAGGATGATTAGGGTGGTTATGGTAGTTTAAAAAATGTTGCTAAAAATTAAAATATTCTTTTATTCTCTTACAATGTTTTTTTTTATTTTAACAATATTTGTGTATATCTGCCCTAATCAACTAAACATATATTCATACTAGAATTTGGCATTTATATTCTTAGATTATTTTAATGGAATTTTAATTTTTTTTAATAAGAGTTCTCAAATCATGATGATTTAGAAAAATTACATATAATCAATATTTTTAACCAACAAATTAGCCAATAAATTAAATATAAAAGAGAAACATCCAAAACGTTAAAAACATTACGTCATATACCACATAATTAAGAATTTCTAAGAATCAAATACACATATAGCTCTATAGATATTTTTTTAAAAATAAAATATTTGAAACCTAAAGAAATAGAACATCTAATTTAAATGATTGACTAATATTGACTTAATTTTTATCCATTAACTAGCATTACTCATCTTTTATTTTATTTTTTTTTTAAAAATTGAAATTTACATTGAATAAAAAATAGAAATTAATACTTTGCAGCCAGTCAATATTTTTCTTTTCTTCTGTATAACAACTTAAAACCTTAAGTTTTGTGTGTTTGTGTTTATCAATATCATAGGGGTATGGTTCATGCATTGTCACCTGGAAGTGCACACAAGCTGGGGTTTAAGAATGGCGTGGGTTGTGCTGGATGGAAACCTCCCAAATCAGAAGCTGCTTCCACCACCCTCTGATCTTCCAAAGTGCTAACTTTTCCAACATTCTCATCCTTGTAACTGAGCCTTGAGCGTTGTTTTTCACTTTTTAACTTTGTCTTCATTCTTCTTCATGTCTACTAGTTCGGATATGACTGCGGAAGTTTTTGGGTTTTTTCTTTTTCTTTTTTTGGGCCGAAGAGAAATGTATTTATAATTTTATATGTCGCAGCTTGTTAAAGCATTAAGGGATAATTCCGAAAACTGAATTGGTTGTCAATCTGTTCTACGTATTTATTTATGGCTTTATAAGTTTAACAAGTTTAATAACCCGTCCCGGGATAAAATTAAAATTAAAATTTTAAGTTATATAATTAAATTAATATTAATTATATATATTATTAGGGGTGACAAAATAGGTTAAACACGCGCTAAATCGATCTACTAAGTTCGTTAAAAAGGATAGGTCGAGAAAAGAATATTTGAGTCCACATAAAAAAAAAAATCCCCCAAGCAGAATTAGTGGTCTCAAAATCCCACCCTGCCCACGCCTTAACGGCAGGTTAGTGTGTTGGCCGGCTAAGGCCGCCAATTTTTCTTTTATTTTTTTAAAACATTTTTAATATTTCTTAACCATAAAAAAATTTAACAAATATTTTAATAACCTATAATATTTAATTACATATTGTCAAAAATATATAATTAAAAATTAAAATTTATTAAAATATTTTAAATATTTCAATCTCTTAAATATTAGTATATGTAGTTAATTAATAAAATGACTATATAATGATTATCCATAGTGAAATAGATGAATGATAAGAAATTAGGAAGAAAATGAGAAAAAAATTTGGAATAGGATTAAAGGAAGAAAATAGAGTTCCTGAATGATTCAAAATATGTTCAAATTATTACATCATACTCTTATTTATAACCTAATTATCTAAATGAGCTAAGTTGATGAATTATAAAGTCTTGTAACACCAATGACAAGATTAAGAGCAAAGAAGGCAAAAGAAGCACTAAATAGGGTTGTTGTTTTTTATCTTGAGATCGGCCCAAATTTTAAAGAGTTAAAATCTAAGATGGTGAATTGCTTAACGCATGCTGAAGATGAAGCCCAATTGAAGATATTCAAGAATTAATTATTTTATTTTTATTTTGTGTTATTTTTATGTAATTTTCATGCACATTTTCCAAAAGACATTTTAGATGGTCTAAGTATTTTTAAATGCTTTGATGGCTAATTTTCAAGATAGTGGATCATTTAAGGTGTAGTGGGAAATCTTATCTTAGAGAGAGATCTTATCTTAGTGGATTCTCTAAGATTTCCTATCCATTCTACCTTATCCACTCATCTTATAAAAAGGAAACCCATCAGCATGTAAAGACAGATTATGAATATATTTATCTTGTGAGATTTAGTCTCTCTTAAATTCTTCATAGAATTCTCTGAACTTATCAAGGGTATTTACCTTTGTGGCATTCTTAGGCTCATCAATCTTTGATTGTGGCACCTTATCATATCCAATATGTATCAGTTTTTTAGGTTCGTTCATAACTCTATCTATAGAACTCCGTTTTGGGTCGTTCTTGGGTCTATCTTGAAGTTCAGATCGTGATCTTTCATCTCGTTGTTGAACCGTCGAATTTCTAGTTTTCTAGCTTCAGATATAGGTTTGCCTAAATTCTGCGAATTTCAACCTTAGTAGGTCCTATTTACTTAATTCATGAAATTTGGTTCATATCATGTGGTAATCAGAGTTTAGTTCTAAGGTTGTTTTCCTTTCATATTTGTAGGTTGTTTATCTTAATCTATTTGATTTTTTTGTTTCTTATAATTGTTTTGTACTTCTCATTATTAGTTATTTTAAAAAAAAAAGAGGAGGAAAAAAAAAGAAAAAAAGAAAAAAAAAAGAAAGAAAGCAAGAAAGCATATAGCAAAAAAAAAGTAGTAACAAAAAAAAAATATTATTAGTATATTTATAGTATACCGTCTCTTTGATAATAATCCTAAGTGTCTTTCTAAGTCATTGTTGGTATTCCCTATTTGTCACTATTTTTTTTCTTTTTTGTTTGTTATAGCTAAATCCTTGTGCCTTCAATTCGTCATCACTTTGTTGCTTTTCTATTTCGTATCGTCATATCAAGTATTTACTCAATATTCTTGTGCGTTCATTGAGAATCTGTTAAGAATTTAAAGAGAGCTTTTGAGTGATAAAAGGCAAGAGAGAACCTTACACAAAAGCCTATTAAAAAGCATTAAACACGAGTGATACATTCTAAGAGTGTAAACATGTGAGAAGAGTGGTGAGGTCCAAAC
>JASCZI010181264.1:74472-92819 GCA_036250425.1 Stylosanthes scabra | reverse complement strand
CAACAACGTTAATCATAAAAAACATTTTAAATATGGGATTTAATTTCTATAATATTTATTCAAACGGTAATGCTATATGTACTACTGTACACCTCCATACATCCCATTTACAATATAAAAAATATAAACATCAGCACAGAAAAATTCATAAAACACATTAATATAACCTACAATAGCACAAAAACAGTTATATATAGCACATATAGTGTATTTCAACACATAAACTAAAATAGAAGAAGACAAATGATGTATGGAGATGTACATAATGATACACGTAGATTAATTCTAATTTAAATATCTAATTTTTAATGTATTTAAACAACACTAATACTAAAAGGATTTTCTTTATTAATTTTTAAAATGAATAATTTTTATTCTTTAAAATAATTAAATAACACTAATCTTGAAAAATATTTTTGTCTTTTCATAATTAACTAAAAATATTTTATTTTTTAAGAAAATTAAATGAAATTTGTAGCCTTAAATAGAAACTCACTATCTTTCTTATTAATTATATTATCTTTGTCACGGCCCAAAACCACCATGACTGGTGGTCAAGGGACACGTCCCTCAACAAGCCAATTAACCAGACTTTTACAGAAACACAGACAGAGTCTCCTCTGTTTTTAGAACATTACCAAACTCAATACTAATTTCCTATACCAATAATAATCATCATATAATACCAACCACCACAACATATTCAACATACATATATGTCTAGAACCAAACATCTCAAATATTGTCTTATAAGCAATACATAATCCAAAACATAAATAATACCCTAACAATTTAACTACCAATATAACATAAACGATGTGAGGACCTACCTTTGGCATATGGAGCATTTAATATAATTTAGATTGACACAAAGGTTCCATCACATATAAATATGGCCCTTGAATAGAATAAGGGCTCACCAAAAGAATTAGAACCCACTATGGAGCTGGTGAGATAAAACTTGGATGGAGACCTATATTTGAAAAACATGAGAGGATGATAGGATGAGTTTAGTAACTCAGTGAGTAAACACTATATCTATAACCCACATAAGGGAATACCAATCTTTAAAGAATTTTATTTTCTTTTAGAAATAGGAAATTTATACTAGATAAATATGTAACTAAATAGATAAATAGCTAGGATAGCAATGAATTGAAACGAGATTCTCTTTCGAAAACAAATCAAATAAAATACTACACTTTGTCCGTACGGTATAACCAATTCAACGTGTGACCTACGCATTAGGCTAGCAACCCCTCTGTTAGCTAAGGTCTGAGCCAGGTTAACGTCATCATCGTCGTTAACTACAATTTTCTAGTTTCTAGTCAGATTCTCCCAAACTAATCCAAAATAAATCATCTATAACAAACTTCCAACACTTGTACATATGTTAAAATTTCATAATAAACAAATAATTAAATTTAAAACAAGCTAAAATCAATTTTTTTAAAAAAAAACCTTATATTCTTTAAACAACATACAAATATCGCCATGTATGTATTTTTTTTTTAAAAAAATATGAGTTTACCAAAATAAATATCAATTTCAATACTTCATAATTCATACAATTTGAATATTTCAATTTCTAGACATCCTAAATCATATTAAACATTAATGGAATGAGTTCAAAAAAATCATAGATATAATATCAACTCACAACTTAATTTCAAAGAATCGGAAGCAATCTTTAGGCGTCTCTGAGCTGCCAATCAATGCCCAACAACTCTACAACTATAGAAATATAATAACAATATTTGTGAGCTAATAATATTTCCAATTAACATAATCTTAATCAATTTGATAAAAGCCCCAAATTCCTAACCTTAGTAACCCTAAATTTAGATTTTTTTGCATACCTATTAATATAGGGATGATAAAATTGGAAATATAACTAAATACTAAGTTAAAGGATTACCTTAAAGCTTTACTAATTGTTGGAATTTAACATTGTAACACTTTTCTCACTTCCAAAGTTTGGGCTCCATTAATGGCATTGTATGAATTTTTGTGTGTAAGTGAGATAAATTAAAATGGAGATAAATGAGGGAATGAAAATGAAATATTGGGTGTTGTGGGTTTGAATTTTTTTGAGACAAAGGAAAAAAGGAATTAGAAAAAGATGGAGAAGGGAAGTGGGCTAATAATCAAGGAAAGAAAGAAGGGAAGAGCTAGAAGGAAGGGTTTGGAATCGGGTAAGGGGAGAAGAAGAAAAGAAATGAAAACTTAAGTGGGGCATGTGCGTCCCCCCGTGCCCCTTCTCTTTCTTTTTGGGTTATCATAATATTTCTTATTAATTATAAGTTATAAGTCAATATTTTTTTCTTTTTAATTAATTACGGACACCAAAACTCTTTTTAACTTTTACTCTTATAAGAAACACTAGAAGTCCAAACTACTCTGGACCACCAAATCGTGCGCCATGTTAGTTGCGGTAATTAGGTATCTAAGTCTTGTAAGTTGTATTAGAAGGATTAAATTAACTTATATATTTGAGTGTGTTAGAGAATTTCAAATATCAAGTTGCGAGAATAGAATTGATTATCAAACTGATAGAGTGACTAGTTCAAAAGTTTAACAGTTAACTGAAGTTGAACTGATTTACTTTAATACATAAAAGAATTATTTAAAATTAATATAAAATTTTTTAAAAATTGGTTTTTCTCCTTAAAAACCAAATCGATTTAATTGATTCACCGATTAACCACTAATTTGACTTTGATTTTCTGGAATTCAACATTTTACGAAAATCGAATCGACCAATGAATCAATTCTTAGTTATCCAAGTTGAACCAATTCTTAGATGTGAATTTAAATAGATAACACTACATTAATAAAAATAATTATTTTTATATTTTAATCGCATATATATGACTCATTCTTAAACATTCCTTACTAAATAGCAAGTATTATAAGAAGGTCTCCAATTTAAAGTTTTAGAATTTAGATTTAGTATTTAGAATTCAAAATTCAAGATTTAAAATTTAAAGTTTTGACTTTAAGTTTTAAAGAGTACTGCATCCCTTACTTTATGCAGAGTACATTAGCATTCGTCCATGCATATGGTCATTGGAAAACAAAATTGTGATAGGATGAATGCGTAAAACATTTATATAGTTTGAAGCTGCTTTGTGCCCATCACGTTGTATGAGCAACAGGTTTCCACTTTCCAGTATTGGATTAAATTATTAAGAACTCATTGAGTAAACAAAAAGGAAAACCAATTTGACCAAAGAAATTAAAATTGTGTTTACTGCTTAGCACACCCCAAACTGACGCGGTTCTTCTTCATCCACTCAGTTATCAGTTATGTAATTTTTTACCTTTGATTTATGTTCTTTCTTTACTTCCGTTACAACCCATAAGGAAGCAAACTTAATTACTATAGTAGCCTCATTAAATAAAAGATAATAAATAATATTAAATTGCATAATTAAATATTAAATTGCATAATTAAATAATCACAGACAGACCTAAGAATATAAGCATACAAGATAGCTTGATTTTATATGAAAACTCCACAAATTAAAAGGTGCATTTTATGATAGTTATTGGGGTCATGAAACTTCAGTAACACTTTAAAAATATAGCTAAAATTAAGGTTATACTTTTTATTATTTATTAACACTTTTTAATTTGAAAAATAAAAATGGATCAAATTAGAAAATACTGTTAAAAAAAGTGAAATCTTATTAATTTTAACTATACTTTTTTAAATATTACCAATGTTTCATGACCACTCTAATCATCATAACTACTTTACCAAATTAAAAACATATCTCTTATAGCTGGCGAGCTATAACCATATGTCAACAAATTATACTATTGCGCTAACCACCGTTCATCACTCACGACATGTAAACCATGTAGTTTATATATAACTATTATATATAAATTTATAGAATTTTATTTTGATATACTCTTCTATTTACATAAATGTATATCACATTAACAAAAATAATTTATCTATATTGATCACACTAATGATAATCTAAAAATGGTTGTGATCAAAGTATATATTCGATAATGCTAGGTGTACATCTATTTTATCTAACCAAGTCTAATAATTCATTAATTTCTATTCGGAAAAGTATAGGTAACTAATAATTTTCTAACCAACAAATCAGCTAATAAAAAGTAGAATATTCAAAACTACTGTTTATAGAACATCAAGCTATAGAACATCTGAAACCTAAAAAAACCTCAGTCAACTTTATGTTTCTTGAGAAACAGAACATTCAAAACTTAAAAACAGAATATTCGAAATATAAATGAATAGAACATCCAATTTAAGTTGTTGGCTGATGTTGGCTAAATTTTTATTGGTTACTTAACATGGTTGTTTCTATTCCTAATAAAAAATCATTTGGATATCAAGTAATATAAAAATTAGCATATAAATAATCTTATGTTTGATATAGAAAAAATATTTTATTTGTCATAAAAGTAAATGACTTAGTTTTTAACTTGCCAAAATAGGTGTACACTTAGAATTATTATATATCAAAAGTACCTAGTACCCTTTCTATTTTTTCAGTAAAAATTTGTTTTTTTTAATATTAAAAATGCTTTAAAGTACAAATAATTTTATTTTAAAAAGAAAAAAAGAATATACACACATTAATACGTATAACATAACTCGTCTAAAACAATGATCATTTAAATGAACGCATTTAATTTAGTTGTAATAAAATATTTTTCCACTGTCCTTGAAGATAAAATTCATAAGATAATATCGCTACCAAATATTATATTTTTTTCTTCTTATAATACACATAATTGGTTCTCCATAACTTAGTTCGTGAGCTCAAGTAACAATGAAATACCAGATTCCATGCAATACGACAAAAAAACAATATGGTTGGTAGAAATTGTTATGCAAACAGAAACACATGAAAACAGAGAATAAACAAGCTAAGTAGGTTCATTTTTATTTACTTGTTGGATTGTTATGCTTCCTTAATCACATATAGTTAGTTGTTAAACCTGTTTACCATAATTAGCAACATATAGCATTACACATATATATGATGATATAATAATATCTTTTTTGTTTTTCAACTGTTTCAGCTTTCCATATAATAATACCCTTCTCCCTCATCATTTCCAATTAGCATCTATCGCCCTTAACTCTTTCTTTCTTTCTCACACACCGTGATTCCACAGCTTCAATAATTATTTAGGTTTTAGATTTCTAATACTAATGTCAATAGGAGAACAAGGGAAAGATGAATCAAAATGGATTCTTGAGAGCATTGAGGTTGTTGATCCAATGGAGGATGTGCCATTAGAAGATCGCTGTGATGATAATAAAAATAGTATCATAAATGGAACCCCAGAAAGCATGGTGGTGAATAATAATAATGGCAGCGGAGGTGGCAGTGGCGTCGGTGGTTGTGTCAAGATAGAGAGGGTTAAATCAGGTGCAGCTAGAGGGCTTAAGGGTTTACGGTTCCTTGATAGGTCAGTAACAGGGAAGGAAAATGATGCATGGAAGTGTATTGAGAAGCGCTTTAATCAGAATGCTGTTGATGGGAAGATTTGTAAAGACAAATTCGGAACATGCATTGGTAATAACTTCATTATGCTTCTTCTTCTTCTTTAATTCCTCTTCACATTTTTAATAATGTTTAGTGTTCTAAACTTGTAATTCATGGTGGATACCAAATTTTGTGTTGCATAGGTATGGGGGCAGAATCGAAGGAGTTCGCCGGGGAGTTGTATGAGGCGCTGGCTCGGCGAAGGAACATTTGTGCCGGAAACGGTATAACGCTGGATGAAATTAGAGTATTCTGGGAGGACATGACTAATAAAGATCTTGAAGCAAGGCTTCAAGTGTTCTTTGACATGTATGTTTCCACTCACTACTCTTTCTCTACCTATCTAATCTACCATTTTAGGCATGTTACACTCCTAAACTGTAGCTTGGTCTTAATGAGAAATTAACTTTTTCTTTTCATGTTGAAATGTAACTTAATTTGAGTTTGTCAAACATGTTTAAATGAGTTAAAGAAACAAATTATTGGTTACTTTTTTAGGTGTGACAAGAATGGTGATGGTAGGCTATCAGAAGAAGAGGTTAAGGAGGTGAGAACCAATAAGAGAAACTGAAATCTTGTTTTTTTTTTTTTTGCTTCTTTCTTACTCTTCCATTGTGTTAAACCGAATAATTCAAAGTGCTATTTTCTGTGTGAAAGGTTATATTATTGAGCGCGGCGGCGAATAAACTAGCAAATCTCAAACAGCATGCTTCTACTTATGCATCTTTGATCATGGAAGAGCTTGACCCTGATCATAATGGATACATAGAGGTTAGAAACAAGTCCACAACAATTTTGCAAGATCTCTGATTTGATTTTTAGATAAAGAACAATATTTAACAATCTCCTAAAAGTTTCTTTGTTTGAACAGATGTGGCAGTTAGAAACACTCCTAAGAGAAATGGCTAGTGCTGAGGAAGGAACAAGTAGAGTTAATGCCAAAAATCAAGAATTGACTAAAGCAATGATCCCAACTAGGTATAGAACACCTCTTAGCAAGTTCTACAATAAGACAAGAGAATTGTTACTAGAGAAGTGGAAAAAGATATGGGTTATCGCGCTTTGGATAGCGATAAACATTGCTCTTTACATTTGGAAGTTTCTTCAGTACAGAGACAGAGAAGCATTCGAAATCATGGGATACTGTGTCTGCAATGCAAAGGGTGCTGCTGAGACTTTGAAGTTCAACATGGCTCTCATTGTTTTTACAATGTGCAGAAACACTCTTACTAGGATAAGAGGAACATTTCTTAGTAGAATCATCCCTTTTGATGACAACATAAGCTTCCATAAGATGATCGCGGTCGGGGTAGTTATAGGCACTCTGATTCATGTAGGGATGCATACAGCTTGCGATTTTCCGAGAATAGAATCTTGTCCTGAAAAGAAATTTATGCAAATTCTGGGGCCTAGTTTCAACTATAAGCAGCCTACCTACATAGACATTGTTCTTAGTATTCCAGGCACAACAGGAATTGCTATGGTTTTAATCATGGCATTTGTTTTCACTCTAGCAACACATTATTTCAGAAAAAGTGTTGTAAAGTTACCTTCCCCTCTGCATCATTTGGCTGGCTTCAATTCCTTCTGGTACGCGCATCATTTGCTTATCGGTGTTTATGTGCTTCTTATCATCCATGGCTACTATCTTTTCCTCACCAAAGATTGGCGCAAGAAAACTGTATGTCTATCTAGCTCTAACATTCTAAGTCACAATATTTATAATAGCAGTTCAATTTATTGCCCAATGCTTATAACATATCTCATTGCAGACTTGGATGTACCTTGTTGTTCCATTAATTCTCTATTCTACTGAGAGACTGCATCCATTTGTTAAGCGTGAAGATCATCGCGTTAGCGTGATTAAGGTAAGTGTTAGCAACTTGTTGTCATGTCCCTAGTTTTGGATCTTGATGAAGAAGGGGACTAAAATAACATTATCAATTGGGAAAAATTTTTCAGGCAATATTATACACAGGAAATGTTCTAGCACTTTACATGACTAAACCTGCAGGATTCAAGTATAAAAGTGGAATGTACCTTTTTGTCAAGTGCAAAGATATCTCCAAGTTTGAATGGTAATTACTATGATACCTTGCTATTAGTCACATAGTTACATGAATTCATTCGAACAGGTACCAATTCACGATTTATCTGTGTACTAGAACATAATATGCATAATTTCCACACAAATTATTTTACATGTGACACATTGCGTAATCTTTTTCATACCAGAATCTATAGCATTCTATCTAAGTATGATCATCAGAACAATTGCTTTTGGTTTAAATATCACTTTAATTAGAAAAATAAGCTTTTTTGTTTCATTTGTGGCAGGCATCCTTTCTCCATCACTTCTGCCCCTGGAGATGATTACTTGAGTGTCCATATTAGAACCTTGGGAGATTGGACGACCGAGCTTAGAAATCGATTTGAGAAGGTGATTTTGTGTGTGAATTCCGAACCCAAGGTTGCGAATTTTGATATAAATTAGTGTAAAAGTATCTTATACAGACATTCAATTGTTAAAATTAGTCTAAAATGGAATGTAAAACTTTGATTAATTAGCAGCTAGCTTGACCAAGTTCTTGGAATGTAGGTTTGTGAGCCTCAAAATGTAGAAACAAGGCCAGGAGCACTTCAGAGAATGCAAACTAGGGTAACTTCAGGCAAAGATCCATCACAAGCAGGGTGAATAATACAAAACTCTATCTCAGACCCTAACATGCATTTACCATAATGAAAATATTTTTTCTCATTTATTTTTTTTTTTCCTATTTTTGTTTCTTGAAATAGTTATCCAAAGATACTAATCAAAGGACCATATGGAGCCCCAGCACAAAACTATAAGAAGTATGATGTTCTCTTGCTAATAGGTCTTGGAATTGGTGCCACACCAATGATCAGTATTCTCAAAGATATCTTGAGACACATGAAGGGAGAAAACATTGAACAGGTAATACAAAATTTCTAACATTTTATTTTATTTTTTTATAATTTTGTGAAAGAATGAAGAAAAAATAAAAGGAGCCAACCCAGTAACCCACGACCTCAAACTCCACGGTAAGTGAGCTTACCGCTGAGCCAAGCCGGCCCTTCAGAATGAAGAAAAAATAAAAAAACAAAATTTAATGTTTGGGAGAATAACTATATCTTAATGGTGATCATTATTGGTGTATATATTGCAGGGAAGCTCCCATGGCAAACCCTCATCAGAGGAAGAAAAGAAATGTCCTCATAGAGCATATTTCTATTGGGTAACAAGAGAGCAAGCTTCGTTTGAATGGTTTAAAGGAGTCATGGATGATGTTGCAGAACATGATCATGATGTGAGATTCACAATGAAACTTATTATTTACTTATTTTTTAACCTTTTTTTTCCTTATACACAATTTCTTACTACTTAGTAAACTTTCGTAATGTCTAAATGATGCAGGGTATTATAGAAATGCACAACTACTTAACTAGTGTCTATGAGGAAGGGGATGCACGATCTGCACTTATTGGAATGATTCAAAAGCTACAGCATGCTAAAAATGGACTTGACGTAGTTTCAGAAAGCCGGGTAAAATGATCTTTCAAAATAATTTGCAAAGATGTAAAAATATTCAAGAATATTACATGGACACAAAAGATTAACCACTAAATCACTCACCTATATAGAATATATGTTGAAATATAAAATACGAATTGAAAATAGGTGGTGGCTGATTTTTTGTGTAGGCTTCACATTTTGAAAAATATTTTGTGGACTAACACTTTTCATAAACAATTTTTAGCATCATACTACTTTACATTCGACTAATAAATTGTATGATGTTACTGTATATGCCAGATACGGACTCATTTTGCAAGACCCAACTGGAGAAAAGTCTTCACTGATTTAGCTAGCCAACATGCAAATCGTAGAATAGGTATGAAAATTTGTTAGGATTTAAAGATGAATATATTTTTGTAATGATAGAAATTAAAAAATATGAACGCTGGTTTCATATTGATGCAGGTGTATTTTACTGTGGAAGTCCTACTCTTACACCAACATTAAGGAACCTTTGTAAAGAGTTTAGCCTAAACACAACCACGCGCTTCGCTTTTCACAAGGAGAATTTCTAAATGACCCACCCATTTCACAACGTGGGAAAAAAAAAGAAAAAAGTGCAATAGAATGTAATTAGTTTAGTAACCACACTGTAAGATAATAGCTAGTAATGTAGTTAGAATTGTTAGTCGTTGTATGTTGTAAATCATCATCCCTTTCTAGTTCTGTTACTTTTCTAGAAAAGCTTTTACAAGTTCAAAACTTGGTGGAATTTTCTATGAGAATCAAGGAAGAGGTAGAACTTGAAGCAGCTATAGAAACCATGGCCAATAGACAAAGTAGAAGACCGTTTGGGTGGGATGGCTAGTTGGCTACAATAAATTTGAGACATACTAGGATAGCCTCTTCCAATGATTGGAAATTATTTTCTAGATATTTTTCAGTTCCCCAAATGTTGATTTCAGCTATTGTACTATATTTAAGAAACAGATTAGAATCGGGAAACTGAAATTCATAGGTATCCAATTCCCCTGTTTAAATCTTGAATCAAGCTCTTTTAAGATTGCTAATCATTTTAGAGAATAAAGTAATAATTAATTACCTTTAAATTAAGATGTTGGAACCCACATAATGAAGGGTGATTTTGTTTTTGGTGACCTTGAGTTTTTTGGTGACCATAATTAAAGGTGATTAAAATATTACTTTATTACCTTAAAATTTTTTTCTTGAATATTGACTTGGTTATAGTAGTGATGATTCCCAGAATTTTGGTCTTCACTCGACGCTCAAGCTGCTCCAATTGTGATTGTTAATACTGATGAAGACACATTTGTTCTCGTCCTCGGTTTAACACTAGTCAGCGTATATTGCTACTAATTCTGTTGGATGATTCCAGGTCCAGTTTTGTCATAAACTGCCACTTATCATGAGAGTAGATGCCTCGTGAACCAGCTCTTTGCCCTCTTTGGAGCTGTGTTTGGTTAATGTATGTTTTTAGACATAGACACAAATATATAAACATTAATCAGGCTAATTTACTTGATTGTCTTTCTCAAAATGTCACCCTTTTGTCAATATGTTATGCACTTTATTTATATATATATATATATATTAAAATTTAAAATATTTTATTAAATGTTATTTTTATGTTTATTTAAGTATTATTTTTATTTTATATTCACTTTTTAAACTTAATGATTTTTAATTATATAAAAATATTAAAATAAATATTAGATTTCAATTATTTAATATACATATCTAACCGATTAAAAAATAATTTTGTTAATGTGTATATTAAGAGATAACTTTTTTTTAATAATTCTAAAGTCTATATTAAAAATATATAACTTTTTTTTAAAATATAAATATTGGAATTATTAAAAAAAGTTTATTTTAATATTTATATTAACAAAATTATTTTTAATTTGTTATATATCTACATTAAATAATTAAAATCTAATGTTTACTTTAATATTTTTTATAATTAAAAATTATTAATTTTAGAAAAAGTGAATATAAAATAAAAATAATACTTAAATAAATTAAAAATAATATTTAATAAAATATTATAGTTTTTGATATATTAGTTACGAAATATAATATATCATTATATAATATATTTAAAAAAATGCATCACATATCATAAGAATTAGTTTGGCTCAGTGGTGGTAAAATTGGTCTTTATGCTTAAGGTCATGCGTTCAAACAATAGCATTTTGGGAAATAGTTTTTCAAACAGTGGCAATCAAATAAATTAGTCCAAATTTTAACTTGTTTGGTAATTAAGCAAAACACAGAACAATAAATAACAAATTTTTTAAAATGTCAATATTGCCCTCAACAAAAAATACTATCACTAATCTACCACTACTTTTTTTCTACCACCGTCTCAACCACCATTACTTTTGTATCACATTAACAACTCTTGAACTAATAAAAAATACTCAAACAAAATACCACAAGATCTAACAAAAGTTAATCAAAATTCCAACTTAAAATTCATAGGTGAGCAATTCATCGAATGGCAAAATTATTTCGTCAGTTTTATAAGTACGCACGTACATAGCAATGCACGCACATTTGCTTCTCAATTTTTTCCATTGCCTCCAACAACACCAAACTTTCTCTTCATCTTCAATTCAAAGATTCATCAGCAGCGAGGCCAGTAGCAATTTCTATGACTTCGAGCTAAAAGACGATGAAGCCAAATTTGGAAGCTAACGCACTAGAGACTATGACAGATTCGATGCGAAGTAACTGCAATGGTAGATCTGAGGCATAAACAAGGCAGAGAAGGTGATATTGAGTCTTGTATAAGCGGCAACAATGATTCTTATAGAGGTGATGGAGAGAATGGATGAACGAGAGAAGTTTTGTGGGCCAAGATCGAAGAAGAGAAGAAAACAAAGAAGAGGGAGGTGAGGAGATGGAGGTGGTGAGGCGGAGGAGATGTAATACTCCCTCCCAGTGTGTCGGAAGGATAAGGGATGAAGTAGTAAGGAGGGCAAATTCAGGAACTTTGTAAATGCATTAAGGATGAAATTGCCAAAAAAAAAATTGATATCATCTTTGTCTATCCTCAAAATTTTGTGTTTCACCGTTTTAAAGAGACACAAATTACATTTTTGTAATGTGTAAATGTGTATAGACATGTCTTTCACAAAATTGTGTCTTACAAAATAAACACTATACTTGTATTGCTCTGTTTATGTCTCATTGAACATGTACATCAAAACAAACGATGCCCATTTTGAACATAAATTTGCTTCTACTTTTAATAAGAAATTGCTTTTATTTCGAATAGGAACTTGCATTTCTTTTGTGATTTGTTGTATTTTGTTTTATTTTATTTATGGTATCTTTTCATTTTTCCTATAAATTTCTGTTTGTTTTTCTTATAAATTTATTTTCATTTTTACCTTATTTTTGCTTCTACGGCTTATGGTTCCTGTTAATTTTTCTTATAAATTTTTTGTTTGTTTTTCCTGTAAATTCTTGTTTGTTTGTGCTTTGAGAGAAGCACAAAGAGAGATGACACACGTGAACAATGCGCATGTAAATAGTAACAATTTGGTTGGACTTAGTTAGTCAAATTGCTTAGGCACCTGATGCACTCTGTAAGACTGATTGAAAAAATTCTCAAGTTCAAAATACAAATACATTGTAGTTAGCCCAATCGGTAATTGACAATGATCAAATTTAGTTTCAAAAGATGCTTAAACAAAACCAAACCGAAAGTATTAATCCCAAGTCGTTCTCCCTAGGAATTGAACAATAGATTGCTATTAGCTAGGAGTGAAAAGATTGGTTGATTCAATATTTTAATATAAAATTTGCATGAATGTAAATGAGCAAGTATTTAAAAAACTAAATCGTAAGTAACTAAAATCTAACTAAAACTATAGAATTAATCAAGGTAATTAAAAGAGATTGAATTCAAATTCTAAGAAGATCTTGGTTAGGGTTGAGAGTTAAGTTACAATCCTTGTCACTAACTAAAATTTGAGGCAATATCCAAGAGCAATCAATTAGTTAACCTCTAAGAATTGAGAAATGTCAATTGGCCTTAATTAGTCCCAATCACAAGTCCTAATTCGCTTACTAATTGAATTTAGTAAATGATTAGCATTAATAAAAACAAGGTTAATTAAAAATGTAACCAAGAATTAAAAATCTACTCTATATCTAATTGAGACAATTCAACACTTGGTGTATATAAATGATCAAAAATTCTATTTGCACACCAAAATCAGCCACTAAAATCAGCCGCCATATATAATACACATGGAAATACAAAATAGACATTGAAATACAAAATACATGTATAGTTTAACTTATTTTTATTGTGTATATTGTATTTCAATGTGTATTATACACTAATGGCTGATTTTAGTGTACACCTAGCATAACTTATAAATGATAAACATCATAAATTGCAATAATAATAAAACCTAGCATTCTTCCAGCAAGAAAACCTTGCTTAAGCAGAAAAATGTCGCTCGCACAACATTTCCTCTCTGTCCACGATGCAGAGTTGCAAGTCTTGCTTATACAAGAAAAAGCTGCTCAAGCAAGAATTTCATATGGGCGAGAAAAACGTGCTCGAATCAGATTTCAGAGAATACATTTTTGAAATGCATCCCTCATTCATTTCTTTGCTCCAAGTATCTTTTTTAATCTTTTGATGTCGTTGGCACACTCTATCTCTGAAACACTTAAACAAAATTCATCACGACATCAAATGGCATGGAAGGAGATTAAGAAGTTAACAATTATAAGCACGAAAAGCATGTTTTCACATACAACTTTATCGGAAGCAAAAATTCGAAAAACTCAACTCATTAAGCCAAAATTGTGTGAATTAATTGATAAACCCCATACTTTTAACGCAATTTTGAATGATCAAATGTAGTTTATCAGCACTAGAGACTAGGCCTATTGATAAACCCAATTTTAATGGATAATTTCATATTCTAAATTTTTTATATAGTCAAGATATGGTCAGGAATATTCTTCCAATTTTATCATTCTTTATATACTATCTGCCATCACCAACACCTATTAAATGTGAAGATTTGAGAGCTTTTGTAGAGCTCATGACGGTGACGTATGCGCCAATGTGAAGAGGGAAAAGAGTTGATGATGGCGGCAAGTGATGATGGTACGAAGTGGATTTAAAAATATAAGAGTAATTTGAAAAGAGAAAAAATATGACTTTATGATAATGATGATGAAGATGAATAGTATTTTGAGGATAAACTTAGAAGAAAAAAAAATATCATTAACCATATGTAGACTGTTAAATATTTGACAGTGGAGATAGAATTAAAATTAATCGAAAACGTCAGGAATATTTTTAAAACTTACCTCAAACATTAAGGACAAAAAATATAATTTATTCTTAAAAATATTGTTAAATAATAAAAAAAATATTACTTTAATTTCAACAACACCTTTTGACGGACCATAACAATCATAATCACGATAATATAAGCAGTTAAGCACCATAGCCTACACTATTTATGTATCCTATTAACTTTTACGTAAACGTGTCTAAACAAATTATAGGGAGCTTCTAAGATGAATTAGTGTTTTGGTGACTTTCAATGGCTTAAGCATTGATTGACGAATAATATGACAACATGTGTCAAATGTAATTAAATAGGAAAAGTCTTCATTCCAATTTCCAAGGCTACTGTCATAACTTGGATTTTTTAA
This sequence comes from Stylosanthes scabra, assembly GCA_036250425.1. Taxonomy (NCBI): domain Eukaryota; kingdom Viridiplantae; phylum Streptophyta; class Magnoliopsida; order Fabales; family Fabaceae; genus Stylosanthes; species Stylosanthes scabra. The sequence continues at coordinate 78,023 of JASCZI010181264.1, read as the reverse complement.
CTGTGAGGATAATATTGTAATTTAAACAGAAAGAGGAACAACTAACAATTGGGTAGGCCCACTAAAAGTGAATAGTAGTTGACAATATTTACTTTTTATTTTTTAAAAAAATCTTACCAATTATTTTTCTTGAAAAGATAAAATAATTATTATTCCAAGACTAACACCTTCACATATATTAATTATTAGGTGGCTATTATAAAACTAAATAAAACAAATGTTAAAATAAATTACAATAAAAAGCGAAAATATATTTTGTAATACTATAAATTAATATCTGCTTAGAAAAAAAATTAATCACTAGTCTTTAAAATAATTGTTTGCATAGTACATAATGAGAAATTATATCTAACTTATTTCAATTTATTATTAATACATATACATGTTCTTAAATAAATAAAAATGTGTAATTATGTATTATAAATAGGTGCAATTATATTTTAAGTATATTTTTTTAATAAGTCTTTTTTGTAATATATATTTCACTAATAAAAAATATTTAATAGAAAAAAATCATTTCATAATCATCCCCCCTTTTATTTTATGTTAATTTTATAACTAATGGTCACTCAACATTTTTAATAAAAAATCATAATTTTATTTTATATTTACATTCAATTAATTAAGTAACATAAAAAATAATATCGTTTTGTGAGACTATAACAAAAGTAAAAATTAAAGAGTTATTTTTATTATTCACATAAAAATGTCATATTTTTGTTCAAATAATTATTATGAATCAAAACAATGTCATTTTTAGGGTACTAACACATAATTTAACGTTTTATATGATTAATTGTTAACAAAATATTATTAATAACGTGGTAGAATAATGAATATGATTAATTTTTTTATTTTTCAAAAAAGAATTTTATTGATAAAATTTTTCAAAGACGAATTTGACGAATGATATATCTTTTAAAAATTATTTTGACCATTAACACTTAAGAGTAATAATGATGTTACTTAATTAATTGAATAAAAATTAAAAATACATTTACTATTTTTATTAAAGATGTTGAGTGATCATTAGCTAATAATTAACATAAAAATAAAAGGAGACTTGATTATAAATTGATTTTTTGTTAAAAAATTTTTAGTTGTGAAATATATATTAAAAAACTTATTAATAAAAGTATGTTAAGGGTTTGTTTGAGCGAGTTTTTTTAAAAAAAAAAATTGAAGTAATTTTTTTAAAAAATTTTTTTACAAAAGTAAAAATAATTTTGTGTTTGGATATTTCACACATTAATATCTTTTTATTTGTCAATTGTATTTGAGTATAATAATATAAAATATATTATTTATTTATTTATTATGTTAAAACATTTTTTCGAGAAAAAGTCTTTTAAAAAAAGATATAAAAAAAAATTTCTGAGAAAATATATTTTTTATTTTACTAGTAATTTTACTTTTGCTATTAAAAATTACCCAAATATATTAAAAAACATAAGAAAGATTTTTTTATCAAAAAGTAAAATTTTTTAGCTAAATAATATTTTTCAAACAAGCTCTAAAATTATAATTGCACTTGTTTATAATAGATAATTACACATTTTTACTTATTTAAAAGCATGTTTATGTGTGGTTAGTAAATTAAAATGAGTTAATATATAATTTCTCATTATGTCTTATGCAGATAATTATTTTAAAGAGAAAAAAATATTTTTCCGTCTAAGCAGATATTAATTTATGGTATTACAAAAATATATATTTTTATTTTTTATTGTAGTTAACGTTTTTTTTACTTAATATATGTGAAGCTTTTGGTGATTATTGACACTTTATAAGGAAAATAATTTGTATTTTGTAGAAGGCTTTGAAAATAAAAATTAAACATTATTATTTATTCACTCTTTAGTGAGCCCTACCCATACTCTCAGCTATTTCTCTTTCTTTTTAAATTACGATATCACCCTTTGTAACACCCCAAAACCGATCAACCAAATCGTGAACATGTTTGACCAATTTTAAAGCGCTACGGACAAACAGACACGACTCCCAAAATACTAAATCCGAAACACATAACTGTTCGAATCGTATATATGAATAAATATCGTTTCTTATACATAAATAGGGCCAATACCTTCAAGATACAACCCTTTACATCATATTAAAATAGAGATACATATACATTATAAACTAGGTTCAATGACCTTACAATAGAACCTGCGAAGCTTAGGTTCATCAACTGACACAAGACCTCTAACCTATACATTGACACCTCTAGTTCTCCAAGACATGCAGCGGAAGACTTGACTTTCGGAGAAGACTAGACACACGGATACCTTCACGGATGCTTCGCCAATTTTCCAAGCTTGAAACTGTACCTGAAAAGTCTGATAAACATACGGAGTGAGAATCCCAAACCCATGGATTCTCAGTACAGAAAGAGTATCAAACCGACAGTATTTATTCTAGTCAGATTACTCGAGGCATTCCTAAGTCTCTCATTTAGCCATGTAGTTTAATTACTCCTAAGGCCCAATGCAAGGTTCTACCAGTTATTCATCCTTCCCTCACGTACTCTAAGTCCTACGTTCCCTAGTCTAACCATCAGAACACAACAGACATTCAGCACACACAAACATCCACTACAAACAAGCAATACAAACAAGTAACACTTAGCAAGTAATAAACAGTTAGGCACACCCAAACAATGTAAATCAAATGCAGATGATGCATGCCTATTCCTGCAGGCTACGGTGAGCTCACCCAGTCGGTTATCATAGCCAACCCGACCGATCTAGAACTAGCACTGGATAACCATCGTTCGTACTTCTCAGGAGGACCATTCTTCCCGGCCCCGATCATTTATGATCTTTCATCTCATCAATATACATATGGGGGTTCCCTTCTCTTTCTCAATGACTAATACCTAATTTGGTAGCCGGGTTCTGAGCCAAAGGCCCCCCCTGAAGCTACCGTGAGCCGCGACGTTAGCCTTTGTCCCACGTGGAAACAAAGACCCCACAGCACTCACTACTCTCGATGGTCCGCTGTTGCCATAAGCCGAGTCGTTAGCCCTTCCGGCCCCTCCAGATACCTAGGCTCACGGTTCTTATTTCGCAAAACAAGGGTATTAACTTACATGAGATGCAACCACTCCAATCATCATCACTCAATCTTTGAAAACCCTTGGAAATCATGTTTCTTCTCATTAGAATCGATTCAGAAGAGGAAAAATCGATTCTGAAGGCATTTTGAACGTTAAATTTGAAAACAGGGTGAAAACGAATCGGTTCGATGACCCATCGAATCGACTCGATCTTAGGCGGTTCATGAAATTTTGAATGTGGAGTCGACTCGAGGCTCTGTCGAATCGATTCAATAGGCAAGTTTGAAAATCCTTTAGCCTCTGTCAAATTACGAATCGATTCAACACGTCCTTGAATCGACTCGATGGAAAGTTTAACAAATTTGTTTAAGGCCACGAGATTAGAGTCGATTCTAAGTAATCATGAATCGATTTGAGTTGGGGAGTTTTGACCTCTGTGCAAATACGAATTGATTCGCCCCACAGGCGAATCGACTCGATAGCCATAAAATTA
>JASCZI010181264.1:47545-74349 GCA_036250425.1 Stylosanthes scabra | reverse complement strand
GTTTTCCTAAAATTGAGTTTGAAAACAAGTTTTGCACAAGGAACCATAACCCACCCCTTTCAAAACCATTTCCTTTGAAACCATTCTTTTGAAATCCTTGCCTCTTCTAAAATCCCTCATACCATTTCAAAAACCGTTTCAATCATCAACATTAATAAAATCCTTTCAAATCTATCAACCATCTCAACATCATCTCGCCCCTCGGGCTCAATCCATCCATTTTGGTTCCCATCTCATGTAAACCCTCCATCTTTAAACACAATTTGGCACAATGCCACAACCACAATCAAACATACATGCATATTCACGTTTTCATCATTCTCAATCATACAAGTAGGCATGTACGCAATCAACCAACCCAATTCTACTATATTTCTCATGTTCATCAATTTCCATTGTAACTATTTGTTATCCTAGGTGCAACTAACCTAGGCAATCATTCTAGCTTAAATAGTGTAAGTTTGAATCTACTTCCGTACCTGGACGCCAAGCTCAATGCATACACGCGATCCTTGGTCGCACCATCGAGCATCCAAGCACCACTTACCATCGTCCTTGACCTTAGTCACCCACTCCAACCTCCAAGTCTCCAAATTCTACTATCTATGGCACAATATACACAACATACGAACAATACAACACAATCAATCCTTGTATCACCTAATGAAACTCAAGACTAGGGTTGGAAACGTCTCACCAGAGATACCCAAGCTTGTGGGCATCGATCACCAAGCTCCAAAACGTACTAAATCATCACCTAATTCACAAAGACTCGAAACATGCATGAAGGTTAAGCCATTTTTCGAGCAGAAAATTAGATGAAGGAACGAGTTGGGATATGGCTTACCCATACGTTGCATGTGTGATAGATAGAAAGAGGGCGACAAGAGCTTCGCGTAGCCACAAACCGTGCGTCAATCGGAGCTCTGGATCAAAAGTTATGGCAACCGGAAGTTGGTGTCACCACAACCACCACCACCATCAACTCTCATTTTTCTCTCATCTCTCTTTCTTTCTCTCATTCTCTTCGAAAGTGAAGAGATGAAATGAGGTGGGAAGTGGCTTTGTGCCACCCTATACCCCTCCTCATTAATGGCAAAACAGTAATTTTTATGGTTTGGTTTGTTTCGGGCCAAACCTTTAGCGAAGATGTTCGGGTTCGTACTCAAAATATCGTCTATTCCACTGACGTGTGTTATTGTCCATTCCTAATTATACTCCGTAATACTCAATTTACTTTGTATAATCACGGGGCTCACACCCTTCCAGTTACATAATTAACCGATGGAAGTTAACTCAATAGTTGAAGAATACACTTGCCACATATTCTCACCTTATTTGTCAGTCAATATGTGCCATTTGTGGTCCCTAAACATTAATTCATGATAGAACCTCCCTTCTCAATATATATATATATATATATATATATATATTTGTTTACAGAGATTTTCCTTAGCTAATACCAAATATATAGCAACAAAACAATTAGAAAATGTCAAAGCAGTTTACTTTTCTCCAATCTAACAAAGAGGGGGAAAAACAATTCAACATCAATTCGGCATGGGACATATATTTTATCTAATATAGATTTCAAACTCGATGAATTTGAAATAAAAGGGACAAATTTCTTCTAGTTTCAACCTCTTATTGACTGATTATACCGAAAACTAAAACAAAACTCACCCTTTCTTTTAAACCACTATGTGAACTATCTAAGCAAGTAAATCTATGAACTGGGAGCTCTTATTTTCCACTGGCTATGCCTAATTTTGACTCTGATGTCACATGTTAAAGAGAAACAAAAGTAATAAATAAATAAATGTCAAACGGGGAGAGAAAATTAAATAAAAGAAGGAATCTGCCAAAACTCTGAGTATTAGTGTAGTTAGTCACTGAGTTGTTATACCCTTTGTTTTATGTGTCTATTTTTACACTAATTACGAACGCCATATTTTTCCCTCCAAAGAGATGATGACAATAGAAATGTCATCATGGTAAAGTCGTCTTTCTCCTTGTGGGATATCAAGCAACTCATGCAACTTCATACCTGCACCATTCAAAATTAAAATAAAAATTAAAAGTCAAACTATAATTTGCTTTCTTCAAGTGCATTTCAGAAGTTCATTAGTAAAACCTATATAATTAAATAAATACATAATAAGAGTTGAACAATTATATATTATTCTAAGAACTTTCTTAATTCTTAAATAAAGTAAACAGTGAGTTACATGCATTTAATTTCTTAATTTTTTCTTAATAAAATCCAATTTTTTTAATTTAAAAATTAATACTTTAACCCATTGTTTAATTTTGTCATCAAAGTTTAGACACCAATATTTCAAGCATCGATTATTTTTTTTTATGAAAAATGAGAATGTTATAAGTCACATAATAATACTACGTACAAGATTGATTTTTCTTCTCTTTTTTTTAAAAAAATGACACTAAATCAACATAAAAGAATTTAAAAAATAAAAACATATTCGAAAGATTTTAAAATAGTCCAATACACTTAAAATAAAAAAATTTAGGCAAGTTAAACCTATCTTTTTCTTATTTAACATTCTATTGATCTGACTTAAAGTTGTAACAATACATTTGAATCATTCCGAAACTCAACCCAATATTAAAAAAGTATTTTAATATTATTATTAAAGAAGCAACTTTGAGACATGAAAATAAGTTTAAGTAATAAGTACTATTATGATATTATTATTAAAGAAAACTCCTTATTAAAGAAAAAGTATATCATTATTAATTAAAAAAGTTATGTTAAGTGAATTTATTTTGAGACAGCTTTAGAAGTCATCCTTTTTTCTAGCATTGATTTTATTAGCAGATACAAGTATATATAACAAATGAATCGACATAACTTGTTATATGTAAGTTAATACATGAAACATGACTAGTAAAAAAGACAAAGTGCTTTAATTTTTACCAGCTTTTTTGGCAGCTCTATTGAGTGCTTCTTGAATGAGAAGTTGTGCAGGATCTGTATCTGGGAACATAGCAACGAAGTATTCCACTTTGGAAAGTGCTTCTTGATTGGTGAAGTATTGGAAAAGTCCATCGGAAGAGAGTAAGAGGAATTTGTCATTTGGAGTGAGTCTATGGTGGTGGAGTGATGGGCAGCATGTAATGTATGGGGACTCTCCAATGTACTTCACTTTGAATGTCTCTAACATTGCATTGTTTTGTTTAGGCTACAAAAATTAACAAGTTGGTGAACAGGCTGCTGGCTGGTTAGCAAATAATTATAAGTACATAAATTAATTCTAACCAAAACTTGAAATATTTGTAAATAATTTGGAGTCTAAACTCTTGAAAGTTGATGATGATATGTCTTGTGATAACTAAATATGATCAATAACTCATACTCAACGTAATAACAATAGAAATCTGTTTGATAATCTGTACATATAGAAAATATAGAAATAAGAAAAGAAAATTTTAGTTATAGATTTTATTATCCTTAATTTTTTGGTGAAAAAGAAATTAAACAATATTATTTTAAAATGAACATATTTTTCTATTCAATGTGAAACCTAATTTAGTCCCTAAAATTCCCATGTGCATGAAGACAGCTTCTAATTTTCGGAAATGACCAAATGAGTCTTTAAATTTACAAAGTGCGAATCTCTTTCATTTCTAATTAAATTATTACTAACAAAGTGCGCAATGACATAGAAAAACATTAAAATGCCAGCATGGCATTTCCAACAGTAAAGTAATAATACGGGTAACACTTCGGTATAATTAAATAGGTGTTCTATTTTTTTTAATTAGACTTATTTTGATTAATTGTTTTACATTAATATAAAAACTAAAATGTTCTAATTAATTGAATCCGGAAATACACTTATATGAATATATCTAAATTTTAGCTACTTTATCTGATTGGGATATCAAGCTAATCCTTTAACGCTTTATATCAGTACAGTGTTAACGATAGTTGAATTAAGTACGTAAGAGATTCATAATTTGTAAATTCAATCATTCACCAAAATTAAAGACTATTTTCGATGTGTGCTAAAAATTTCTAAGACCAATAATATCGTATTACCTCATTCAAAACATATATAATTGCATATATCCGAAAACATTTATTACTAAGAGAAATGCTTGGAATACAAAAAAATTCAATCTAAAGTAGTTCAAACTTCAAACATTTTTATTTTGTATTTGTATATTATTGTTGAAATAAATAAATAATTTTGTATATGAAAAATATATATTTATAAAAGTTATATATATAAAATTCTAAATATTAAGTTTTAAAAAAATAAGTTTGTGTTATTGTGTCCTGGGTTACTTATTAGAAAATTGAGTATAAAAGTCTGGGAGAACAAATGCTTCTTAATTTACGAATGAAGTAATGGAAGAAATTACCTGCTTAAGGAAGCCAACCCCAAAAGCCCTTGTGACATTTAAGTGACCTTTAACCCTTCCCTTAGTTACAGCCGAAGGGTCATCTGGGTGCTCCCTCCATATTCTACCAACCTCCTGAGATACATATATAATTATATATAACAACTCTTAATTAATTAACTACTCAGTCTAGTCTCATGAACTTGTGATTCTTCTTATAGCTTTTCAGATAAAGCAATCCTAATTTGTCTTGCGTTTCATTTTAAATTTGTATTTTCAATGTTTTTCTGTGTTCAAAATAATAACAAGTGAAAAAACCAAACAAAAATAATTTTAAATATTTTTCCCTTACAATTTTTTTTAAAAGAAAACAACTAAATAGAGTAAGTGGGACATAGTATACTCTAGAAATCCACCGGAATTACATAGTCAAAATTTATATATATATATATATAAAAGATTGGTCTTATTGAAAATATCATCCCAGTCGAATCGTGCGATTCCGAATCGTGAATCGCACGATTCGATACGAGTCAGTGCACTGGCAATTCGAAGTGGTGACTTGAATCGGAAGGGCGTCTGAATCGAACGATTCACAAACTGAATCGCATGATACGATCGTGAATCGTCCATCGTGCACTGAGTTATGGTTCAAAGAAGAAGAAGAAATAGAGAAGAGCAACTCAACAAAGAGTGTTTCGAGAGTCCCATAATAAAAGAAGACAACTCTGCAACTTGAAGAAGAAGAGTGTGAGATGTCATGAAGAAGAAGATGACCCCACAATGAATAAATGAGACAGTTATTAATATTTAATAATTTTGAAAATAAAATAGCATTAATGAATATGCATCAACTGATGCGTTTTGTCAGAGTTTTTAAAAAGAATAGTATTTTATTAGGATAATGGCTTTTATTATTAGAAATAAAAGAATATAATTTGAAAAAGAAAATTAAAATATAAAAAAACACTTAAAAAAAGAATGAATTATGCTGATGTTAATGAAATTTTTTTGTCTAAAATATTTTTTATTATTGATATGCTATATATTATAATATTATAGTATATTTTATGAATCTTATAATTTGATACGATTTACGATTTACGATTCAAAATTTGTCCCAATGATTCGATTTTTGAATTACGATTCAACTACCTTGAAAAATATCACTATGAAACAAATTATTTCTTGTTAAATATTTAATAGGAATCAAAGTCTTCAATAATATGAAATTTTTTGAGTATTAATTTAGATATTTCTTTAAAAACTATATATTAAAAAAATGGTAGCTACGTACTTCCATAAAAACATTTCGTGTAAAACTGATATTTTGTATTATTAGATTGTTTAAAATATTTAATTTTGATTAAATATATTTGATTAAATCATCTACGATAATTTTATTTGTAATTTATTTTCGTCAATTAAGTTTAATCAAATCATATATTTTTATGCTAAACACAAAATTATTTCGAAATTAAATAATATAAAAATAGCATCGAAATAAATTTTTATTTAATATCAAAATAATTTCTATTTAACATATAATTAATAAATTAATTGAATTTAATTAAATAGGTGTTATCTAAAACAACAATGTTACATGTACACCTATTTTTGGTGTACACATTCATCCAAGTCCCAAACGAACATGTTTTTATAGTCGACACGAATAGGTTTTAAAACCTGTTCGTTTGCTTTAAAAAACATATTTGTTCTAATAGTAAAAACCTGTTTATTTGAAACTTGGATGGAGGTGTACACCAAAAAGAAGTGTACATCTGGATTAATTGTATTTTAAATTAGAGAATCATTTAAGCATTTGTAATGCCATTAACACAAAAGATGTTTTTCGGAAGTTTGGACCTTCAAAATTACCTCTTTAACAAGAGTGCTATGGTCCATTGTAAGCTGAAGAGAATTGCCATTGGGAGTTGCTAACACAGCACGGCTGTCTCCAACATTCATCAAGTACACATCTTCCCCCTTCATCAACATTACCAACACACAAGAACCCATCATAGCCAACACCGGATTCTCTCCAATCATCTCATCTGACCTCTTAAGAAACGCCTCCTCCGCCCTCCTCATCGCCGCCGAAAGACCTTCCAGAACATCACCACACTCTTTCTTGCAATCTTGACACATTATCTTATTCAGTTCTTCATATACAGCACGAAACAAATTGTTCAGAAGATAATCAGTCGCATCAGGACCATTGAATCCATCGTAAATCCCAACATAAACCCATCCATGATTCTCACAAATTACGATATGCAAACGATCCTCGCCGCCTCTACCATGAGCCCAATGAAAGTTCTTACATCCCTTTGACGCCGACAAATAACACTTATCATCGTCATCGCCATCATCATCAACAACGCTATGAAGCTTCAATTCATCAGTCAAATTAGTGCTACAACTCACTCTGGCGTTAGCATTGGGTCTCTTCTTCAAACTACTTCTGCTACATGTTTTCTTATTCGCGGTTTCATAATCATAACCTTTCTCAACAACGGTTTCATCGAACGGGCTCTTTGGGTGTTGTTGCAGTTGCAGAGGCACCATTGTCGTTGTCATCGTTGTGGAAGAGAAGGAACCAGAACTCTCAAACGAAGCAGAGGAATCCATAGCTTTCTCTTGCTGAAGAGAATCATCAAGAGAGATCGAAGGCGTTGACGACTTGTTTGCACTCACCGTGGCCCCGGAGACAGACCGGAAAAACACGTTGCCGGCGGCGGCGGGGGAGAACTGAGAATTATCTGGTCTGACATAACAGATGGAGTCACCGAGAGATTTTTCATGTGAATCGGAGACGAAGGCAGTGCCGTCGTCGAATCTGCTGGAGATTTCTCCGGCGGCGGCGGAGCCGGCGCTGGAGGAACATACGCAGAGCTTACCCACTCTGCTACCCATTTGACGATGGACAGAGTGCAACCAAAGAATGGGTTTGAATTCAATGGTGCATTGGTGGTAATAGAAGAGAACTTGCAGTGCAGCGCTGAAGAAAATAAAAAATAGAGAGAAGAGAGAAGAAGAAGAGCAACAGAAGAGAACAGAGTTTAAGTAATGAAGTTGGAAGCAAAAAACGCATGGAGTGAGGGGAGGGAAATAAAGAGGCGTCGATCTTAATTATTATTGTTTTTAAGATTTTCCTTACAGGCCGTCATTTATTATTTTCTTAGTATGAAAATGATAAATTAATTGGTGTTTACCATTAAATATGAAACCATTAAATGTTTCCACAGAAATTAAAAATCAATCCAAAATAGTTCATATTTTTATTTAGCATTAATTAATTATTATCAAAATAAATATACAAATAATTTTAAATGTTATTTATATTTAATTATTAATAATTTTATTTGCACACTAAAATCAACTTTTTTTTTGTGATCCACCGGACCGAAAGTACGTAGAGGCAAAGTGGGCGACCTTCCCAAGCAAACTCTCTCCATTCCTATCCTCAGGGAAAAATAAAACCGGAAAATATGGTTAAAGAGCACATGCAATCATCCATCTATGTTAGCTTTCGTTGGTCCACACTAAAATCAGCTACAAGTATATAATAAACATTAAAATATAAAATATATATTAATAATAAATTAAATTACACATATATGTTATATTTAATGTATATTATACACTAATAGTTGATTTTGGTGACTAATTTTAGTGTACACTATTATTATATATGTTATGTATATAAAATTCTGAATGTGTAGTTAAATAAAATAATTTTTTATTATTGTTTTTTATTATTATTTTATTAAATAAATATAAAAAATACTGGCTACTTCATATTTGTACAATTGTATTTTTCTTTTAGGGAAGTTGACTATCATCAGTTTGAGTTAAAAACTTTTGTTTTGTTTTGTTTTCTATTCTTGGGTAGTTGACAATGCGGAAAGAGGAGAGGTTTTGAGGGGAGTGGTGTATCCTGATTTTTGCACTTTTAAATTTGAAATAGATGTAGAAATTAATTTTCTTATTTGACTTTTGAAAGAATTGATTATAGAAATTGATTTGATTTCAATAAGCATGTAATTAAATTTCTCATTTAATTTAACTAGACTCATCATTTTACTAATTGTTGATTTTTTTCTTCGTAAAAATAGATTTGAGTGTTTAAATATGATATTCTTTTTATTATTTTAGGGATAACACTTAAAATCTTAAAAATCCATTAGATACTATCATCACCTAAAAAATCTCTATGAATTGACTTACTTCACTTTGGATTTTTAGATGTCAATATTTATTATTGAAACTCATAATTAAGTGTGCATTATTTTTTTGGTTGTCCATGGTATCCCTCAAATCAACAGATCGAAGATTAATTCATCGCGGATCGAAGTTTCATTTAAGGGTCTGCAGCTGGCCAATGGATTGCTGCATGTACAAGGTATGATTCAAACCCCTGACACTTGCTTAAGCGAACTAGTGAGTTGACTACTAGACCAACCCAAATTGATTATTAAGTGTGCATTATAGGTTTTGTTATTTAAATAAAGGAAAATTCTACAATGCTTACTGCCTTAATAAACATGCCGTGATGACTACACATGACAAATTATGAATGGTGATATCTAAGATGGTCCAATATATCCTAATGCACAGTAATATTAATCCACTTACAGGGCATTTTGTTTTGGGCTTCAATCAATATGCATTGGATGGGATTGAAATAGTTCATCTATATCCAAAAAAAAAAAAAGGACTTCACTAGCAAGGAAAAAACAAAAAAAAATTGTAAAAAAATTATATTGTTCTTTAATATAATATAGTGTTATTATTATTATTATTATTATTATTTAGAAATTTAATTGTTAACCACAGTTGTATATATGTTATGTTTAAAAATTTATTTTTTATACATGCTTAATTTTAAAAAAATAAAAAAATCTAAATTTTATGATTTAATTATATTTTAATTAAAAAAATACAAATAAATTATAACCATATAAAGATAAAATTTTATAATTTAATTAGATATCAAATTATTTTATATTTATGTTATCAACCCTATTTTATATAACTTTGTTTTCAAATAATTTTGTATTCAAACATTTAAAACACTAAAAATAAATTGAGAAAAGTTATAAGCTCTGCATCATACAGGAAGAAAGCAAAAGATTCGTTTGTGACTAATAATACTAAATAGCTAATAATAGCGTCCATTTCTACGATCTGAAAAAAGAAGAAAGAACTACTAGTTTTTCTTTGTGCTTTTTTAGTTGTAAAATAAAAATGGTGAAACGGCAGAGAAGAAACTCATTGGTCTTCTCTCTTCGACCCCACTTTCAATTTTATGTCCAATTATGTATATATTTATAGCATTAAGGAACCGCTGGCAAAGTAATAAGACATTTTCTTGGATTCAAATCCCAATTGCAATTTTTTTTAACAGAAAGGATAGAAAACTTAGGGTTTTTAGTGAAAAAGATCTAAAAAAAATTCCATTTTTCTTTTGTAATGAAGGAATTGGAGGCAACCTGGACAATCCAAGCTACCGGCCCCACGTTCACAGATGATGCGACCCATCAGCGCTGAACCCACTTCAGATGAGCGCTATAGCCATCGAAGATTGCCACCTAGACATCACGTTTGTAACGATGAGCGGCGTATGGCGACCATTGCGTATGGCGTCGTGGAGGAGCCGAGACAGAGGCTAACCGGCTCGACGGAATGGAAGAAGACGAATAGGACGGCGCAACGAAAATGGTTCTGACAAGAATGTCGCATTTACGGCGGCACATAACAGGAATGGTGAGATGCAATGGGTATGAGACTTATTGATAGTTAGAGCAAGTGTAAGCAAGAGATAGAGAGAGACTGAGGGAGAAATCTCTTGAATTTGCCAAAATTAAAAAAAAAACAAACGTGAGAGGCAGAGGGTGAGTGAGATTGAAGAGAGGGATTAGGGGTGAAGACTGAATATGCTAGGGTTTTCATTTTCATAAATTATTTATGTTCTTGGATAATGACTTTACACTTTTTTGTTTTATTTTTTTTTTTGCTAGATGAATTATTTTTCTTTAGCCATGATTTTGGCCTTTTTTTTTATTTATTGAAGCCCAAAGAAAGCTCTACATGTGAAATAATACTATTGTACATTATAATACATTAGACTATCTTAGATATTACCATTTATAATTTGACACGTGTAGTCATCATCGTATGCTTACTAATTTGGTAAGCACTATAGAATGACTCTTAAATAAAATGAATTAATTATTTAAAAAAATAAATACGTTTTTGAAAAATTACTAAATTATGTCATGTTATCAATGACGCGGGCACTGACTGAGGCACCAAACTAAGCCCGACACGCGGGCACTGGCCGAGGCACTAGACAAAAACAAATTGGGCCAGTCACGTGTGCACGCGACACTGGCTCTTAATGCATTGACTGCTAGACCGATGGAAAATTAGTCTACACGCTACTGACTATTGACACAATATTAATTATACTTGAAATCATACAATTACATGGAAAACGTAACCATTTTTTAAATTTGTGTATCCATTAATTTTCATGTATTCTTATGTTTTTTCAATTATATTTGTTAATTTTATACTCATTAATTTTTGTAAAGAAAATTAATCCAAATATTTGACAAAATGAGATAAATAATAAAATATAAAAAATTTTAACTCACTTTCAGAAAAACAAATAATAATTAGAGAGATTAGAGTACATGACAGTACGTCATAAAGATCAGAAAATATAAATATATCAAATATCCAAACATAAAAAAATTAATTATAATATAAAAAATAGATATAATTGTTATAATTTGAACGTTCTAAATTTTAAATTTATAATTTAAATAATTGAATTATTAACTTTTTCAAAAATTGAATTAAATTTTTTATATTTTATTGTATATCCCATTTGTCAAATATTTGGAATAATTAATTCTTTATAAGAATTAATGAGTCTAAAATTAAGGAGTACAATTGGAAAAAAAAAATACATGAAAATTAATGAGTGCACAAATCTAGAAAGAGTAATGCGGTAATCAATAAAAATTCAATCAATATCAACTAACACCTTAAATTGGATATTTTATTTCTTTAGTTTCATATGTTCTGCTTCTAAAAAAATATATGTGGAATTATATGTATATTTGATTTTTAAAAGTTTTTTTTGTATGGTATATGACGTTCTACTTTTAACGTTTTGGATGTTCTCCTTTTAGATCTGATTTGTTGGTTGATTTAATGATTAGAAACATATTGGTGACATATAATTTTTTTTAAAAAAATGATTATGTCTTTCACGTAATTATATCATTTCAAGTATAATTAATGATGAGTAACTAGAGTGACTACATATTAATGATGAGTGATCATTGTTTTTCTTTTAGTGCATGTTGACCAAATTAAATTAGATAGAAGAAGAAGAAGTACGATCGCTCCTCAGATCCGTATAAGCGGGGTGCACCGTGAGTCCGTGACCGTGAGAACCCATGATTTTCAGGAGAGAGGTGTATATATCCATATTTTTGAACCTTTAGATTTGAAATAGGAATTAATTTTATTTGACTTTGCAAGAGTAGAGAATAAAAATTGATTTGGCATTGAAAACCATTTAATTAAATTTGACATTTAGCTTAGGTTAGTTGTTCGCTTCATAACATGTCTCATTAACAATTCTAAACAAGAGCAATACTAGAGGCCAATAAAGTTTATTTTCTTGAGTGGTAATTAATTATCAATATTTAAAAATGTTAGCTAAACATATGATATTGAGAGCTTTCGACTAAAGAATTGCTAGCCAATATGAAATAAAATTGTTAGTCATTGAGCTTTTCTCTTTGTAAAATTTAAGTTCAACTTACCAAAATTTATGTGTTGATAACTAAAATTCACAAGCTAGCTAAAATAATACTATATGATCTATAGTTTTATATAAATAAATTATAATCTATATATAAAATAGGCGAATGCTATAGTGAGGAACACAATTTTTTTCTACACATGAGGAATTTAGATAGAGAGTTGGAACTTATGCCAAGTGTTTTCTGAATTACAATCTTATCACATGTTAAATTAATACCAGAATGATTACTTTTTAAAAGAGAGGTTAATAAAGTGAGTCATTAATTAATTAATTAAAGGATAAAGCCTATTTTTTATTTTTCTAAATATTTTAAAAAATACTTCTAACGTTTAATTTGATTCAACTTTATCCGTATCGTTTTTTTTTAAGTTTCGACATTATCCAAATTTTTAATTTATTGTTAGATTAATTTTTTTCTCCAATTTGACCCCTCTCCTCATATACATTAGCATCATACTCCTTTCTCTCCACTTCTTTCTCTCATCCACCCCTAATGCCATTTCATCTTCTTCCATTTCAACTTTTTTTTTTCCTCAGGAACTCTCATTACCTTCCTCTTAAAGATCCATATATATAACATGCATATAAATTAGCAATGAATTCCTGAAACATCCAATTCTCCAAGCATTAATTTTAATTAAACAAATTCCTATTAACCAATCCATAACATCCATCACGTAGTAATATGTTATATTATATTTGGTATTTTAATCCTATTTTTTGATAATTTTGATCATTAGTTGATATTAATGATTTTTTACCTCATTATTGAATTTTCTATTATTCTCATACTTTCCACTTTACGTAAGGTTCATACTCACCTAAATATATTTTTCATTTACCTTTTTAATGAATATTATTTGAAAATATTCTCAACTTACATTAATCAAAGTCGTATATTAATGCACTATCTAAGACAGGTTTGGAAATTTGCAATCTCAAAAACACAATTTCGTTATAGTTAGTCCAAACCGGTAATTGACAATGACCAAATTTAGTTTAAAAATGTCACAATTCAAACAAAAACCAAGAGTATTAGTCTCGGGTCATTCTCCCTAGGACTTGAGTGTGGTTTGTAATTGGTTAGGAGAAAAAATGGTGATTGATTGTAATTTTCTATCAACTACAAAACAAGAAAGTAAATGAGCATGTGAAAGACTAAATAGCAAGAAAATTAAAAAGTACTATAATTATTAGGAAATGAATTGAAATTGCAAGCAAATAAAATAGATTAAATTCAAGATAAGTGAATAAAAGAGTCTTGGCTAGGATTGAGAATACATGTCATTATCCTTGTCATTAACCACAAACATGATAATTATGAAGAATTAATCCCACTTAGTCAACCTCTATACATTGAGGAAAGTCAAATGAGCATAGTTAATCTTAATCCATAAGTCCTAACTAACTCACTAATGCAAAAGATTAGCGTCAATGAAAATAAGATTACTAACAACTCTAAATTACCAATTAATATTGGACATTAATGACTCAAGATCATCCACTTTCTCAACCCCAAGCCAAGAGGTGAAACTACTCCATAACTAGTTCAAACATTTCATCAAACACTTGGTGTGCATAAATGCTAAACATCATAAATTGCAATAATAATTAAAATAAACAAGTACCTACTACCAAGGTAGCAAAAATCAAGATTTTTCGTAGAATCGGAAAGATAATTAAAAATCGTAAGTCGTAGGATCGTAAAACGGAACGTAAGATTCTACTTAATATCAATATCAATTATTATAAGAGCAATACAATATGATAAACAAAAAAATTAAATAAAAATTACAATTCAAATTTGACAAAAATATCATAATTCACAAATAATAAGAAAAAAAATAAAAATAAAAGTAGCATAAATTTATGACATAAAGCACCATTATAAAATTCAAAGATAATAAATAATCTAACCACAAGTCTCAAATTGAAAGATAATAATATGCAACTCCATAAATGTAAAATAAAGACAAGTAACTACAATAACTCATTCACGTCATGATAATCATGTTCTCCAACGTTTTGATTTCCACTTGTTAGAGAAAAGTTGAGAAGCTCATTAAAGCATCGTCATCAAGAAAAGGAATCTCCAAATCAATCAGAGGGCTACCATCTTTACCTCCATCTCCTTGGGGGGCAAGTTTATATCAATTTGAGTGTCAAACTCCTCCAATCTTTCCATCTCATTTTCATTTTTCACAATCCATTCTTCATTAGAATTCAAGTCTTCAAGGCTATCGTCAGCAGTTTTTCTAGTTGGCTTCTTTTATGCCAATCTTGAATTGGTCATCACAAAAACAACATCATTTATTGTGCTTACCTTAAGATGATTTCTTCTTTTTGTGTGAACCTAATGTCAAAATTTATGATAATTTATCTAACATATTAACATAAGCTAATTAGAAAATAATAATTAAAAAGAAAGTCATCCAACTAGTTTCAGATTAAAAGTGTATCATTTCAAAAGCACTCCAATTGCGCTCACATCCGGATGAACTACAAGTCAAGCTCAATACACGAATAGCAAACTTTTGAAGCTCTGGATGCTCATCCCCATAAGAATCCCACCACTGTGAAGGTGTTTTGGTTTTGAGAGCATTCTTAGCTATGTCTCTACCAAAAAAATTAGCCTTACTTTTGAAATCCTCAAGTTGCTATCAATAATTCTAATGATTGCAGGGTCTCCCACAAGTACATCCAAACAAACATAAAGTCCTTTCTTAACATTATACTCAACTTTAAAATTAGGACCATAATGGATTTGTGGATTCAAATAATAACCAATAGCATGCAAAGGCCTAAAAAGTTGCTTGTCCCATCTTGAATCAATAATATCCCACAAAGGTTTATAGTTAAAGAAAAACATAGGAACAATGAATTAGACAATTGGTCAGTAGATAATTAAATAATAATAGTAAGAGAAATGTTTATTAGTTGTATTATCTCGCTTTGACACCTTGAAAAGCATTCTTAATCTTTTCTTTAGCACGATCTATTTCAGAATACATGTATCCCATAGCCGGCTTTTCCTCTGAATCCACTACACGAAGCACATGAAGAAGAGGATAAGCAACTCTCAAGCAATGGAGAATGTTTCCCCAAAAAGCTTTATCCAAAATAGTATTTTCAATGCTTTTTCCATCTCTTTTCTTTGAACACTTGCTTGCCTTCCATTCGTCCGAGATGAACATTCTTATCAATGGTTTCTTCTTCTCATTAAGACTATCTAAAGTAAGGTAGTATGTAGCAAAACGCGTCATACTTGGCCTCACCAAATCTCTTCCCTTAGTGTGTTGTTGCAAGAGGGAAATTAGAAAAGACCTAGAATATATGTAAGTAGTTATTCTTCTTCCTTTGGCAATGGTGTCTTTGTGAAGATCTAACTTCTTCCCAAAATCTTCCAACATTAAATCAATGCAATGAGCGGCACAAGGAGTCCAATAAAGATTCTTCCTTTTTTCTATCAACATTTGTCCTGCCTTTTTTATAGTTAGCTGCATTATGAGTTACAACTTGAACCACATTCTCTTCTCCCACTTCCTCAACAACCTGATCAATCATCTTAAATATCTTTTGAGCTGTTTTGCATATATCAGATGCATTAATTGACTTCAAGAAAATAGTCCCCTTAGGACTATTCACAAGAAAATTGAGGTTAATTCTCCTTCTTTTATCAGTCCAACCATCTGTCATAATAGTGCATCCAGTTTTTTTCCATTCAACTCCATGTTCTTCTAATGTTAGCTTGGTAGACTTTACCTTCTTCTTCAATAATTTTCCTCTTAACTCATTATAAGAAGGTGGCTTAAATCCCAATCCATGGCGAATAGCCTTCTCAAACATGTTGTGATATTCTTCGGACCTTGAAATATTAAAGGGAATTATATTATTGTAGATGAAGGAAGCAATTTCATCACATGCCTCTTAGTCCCTTCTTGAAAATGGAGTTAATTGTTGTCTGAGTGCTCACACCTCTTTTTTTAAAGAGGGTTGCTGATGTCTCTATTTCTTTCCATTTTCTCTTCTCACCAACTAAAGCACCACCTTCTTCTTCTTCTATTGCTTCACCTCTATTGTCTATCTTTTCCTCAAAATCTTTTGTCTTCTTAATCAAAGTCTTTTGTAAACCAACAACAATATCAAACATTTCTTTTTTAACCTCATCAGAAACACCTATACAAGGCTCAACATCTTTTTTTGTTCCTGACAAATGATGTTTCAACCTATATACTCCTCCTATCACCACCTGATCACAATACTTACATTTTTTTTTTTGCTTCTCCATCAACAAAGTCTCCATGCTTCCAAGCTTTGTCACTCTTATTTCCTAGAGCATTTTTAGCTACCTTCTTGGATGCACCACCACCAATAGTTTCAGCCCCAATATTATTTCCACCATTATCATCATTTGAAGCCATGTTAAAATTCCTCTGCATATCAGCATATCTAATGTTAATTTTTTCGAACAAATATTCTTTATCAAATTTTTAATATTAAACTAAATAGAATACATATAGCTAAATCTTATGGTATTTGTTACTGTGATTCTTAAGAGTCAGAACTCATAACTACTTTCCTTGTTTTCCAACTATATAAATATACTTCTTCAATTTTCATGCATGCAAATAAAATAAGCAGGTAAGAAAAATGAATCAAGTCCTTGTTGTTATCATTTTTCATATAGAACAAGTGAAATTTATTTAGCTACTACTTTGCTGCTTTATTTTCTCAAACAGGGCATCCCAAGTTTTAAAATCATTTGGTCATAAATAAGAGTATTACACATTTACATATTGAAAAATCACAACAAAACAAATAAACAAATATATAATTAACTATGTAAAGTGTAAACTATATGACTATATCTATAACAATCAATGGCAGAAAAACTAAAGCAGCAAGTCAGTAAGTAAAAGAAATTTCATGAAGTCACATATTACTATATTAGGATGAGTGGATGACACATGCACTGGTTCGGTTGTTGTTCCAATGTTTGCAAGCAAGCATATCATATATTTATTTATATTATAATAATCAATACTTATAGTTTACTATAATAATAGATAATAGATACATTATTAAGTCTTCTACTCTTCTCTATTCACGTATTAAACTATTAACTATTTATGGCTTGAGTACTTACCGTGAGTTTGTGAATGTAAATCCTTGAAAAAGTAAGCAATTGCAAGCGGCAAGTTTGCAATTCAATCGGCAAGTCTGCAATTCAAAAAAGCCAAAGATGACATGAGTCACACAAAGATGCAATTTCATAATGCATACGCAGCAGAAAGAGTTTCAAAATGCACACTCAACCTCGTCAGCAAGAAGGCAACAATGGTGGAACTTAGAAGTGTAGAATGCGATGGGCCAATAAGAGTCTATGCGAGTGAGAGTGGGAGTCGAAAAGAGGGATTAGTGAATTATCTAATTTGATTAATTTCAAATTGAAACTGAAATTAGGGTGATATAGTACCAACCAAGAGTTAAGGTGGTGGAGAAAAATTCAGAAATCGAAGAGTTTCTGTCGGATTTGGAGAAACGAGCACGGAGAAGGGGTTCAACATCATATAATCGTGCGTTTATACGAGAAAACACGTGATTTTTGCTACCTTGCCCACTACTAGAAATCAACAATAGCAACTTAAATTAACATAATCATAACATGGAAATAAAGATTCATTAATAAATTCAACCTAAAATCAAAGAATAGCAATATCAAGTTCATGAACAAAAAAGAGAAACTAACTAGTGGAATTGAAAGGAAAAATAACAAGAAAACTATAGAGATCAATCCTAATAACAGTTAAGTGTAAGAACTAAAGAGAATTGAGAATTAAAATCCAAATAAGAGTGTATATGAGCGAATGTACGTGTTGTTGTGGTTGTAGTGTTTTTAAGTTGTCCCCATTTTTTAGTTTTCAATTAGGTGAAGTCTGCTATGTAGACGCACATTTGCATCTACATGTGTAGATGACAGATGTGGGGCAAGGATAAGTTGAGAGCATGGGGCCCACTACTTAATTACGGGGAGAGGTATGAGATTATGGAGTGTATTAAAGGAATCTAATTAGGAGTGAGGGAGTTCACTTTTGGGCTTGAGCTTTTTGGCATGATAGTGATAAATTGTTTTTTGGAGTGGCTACAATGCTGCTTCCTCCCTCATTTCACACTCAGATCAAATCAAGTGACTTAGTTTATCATCAGCATTTTTGGGTCTTACACACTACAATTGACATAATAACCTTAATTTGGTCAACAAAGCCCACCTCTTCAACTGCCAGCAAAATTATATGATGCGCACATGTAATTGATGTAAAACCAAAATTTCCATCCAATATCAAAATATACTTCTTTAATTAATTAAATAAAAAGTAAATGGAACTATAACGTTTAGGCAGCCAATATTAACTAACTTTAAAATTTAAAATAAATAAAATGATTTTAAAAAAATTAATTAAGATTGTCAAAATTTTAAAAATTTTTCATTCACCTCTATAGTAACAAGTATTTTTTTATATTTCTTAAGTATTTATATACTATTAAAAAAATAATCTAAAGCAATATAAAATTATCTTATTTTATATTTGTTAATTACCGTTATAATAAAAATTACCTTATTTTATATTATTTAATTGTTGATAGAATAATCGGGTAATATTAGGTGTAATGAAAATATTATGTTTATATCCAAATCTACTACTAAAATAAGCTATCATATATGTGCATAAATAAATATATTTTTCATCACTTTTGTCACAAATTATTACCAACGAGAAGGATAACCCCACACCGGAGGATACAAATTACGTATGATTAGTCAGTTTTTTTCTTAGATATATCTTAGAATAATTGTTATGCTTTCATTTGTGTTCAAGCATAATTGAATAATTACATAATATTATTAAATTTTGATCAATTATGAAAAATCTTCCCCATCCAATTAAATGATAAACATGTTTAGGTGTAAATAAATATTTAAAATAGGAAAAACTATTAAAAATAATCTGAATGTATAGATAATTTATTTTTACTGATAGTAATATTGCACTGATATTAATTAACAGAGAAGAGGGGAGGATTTGGTAGTATTGGGATGGGTTTTAAACTAAAAAACAAAAAATAAATAGAAGAATATTACTTAACTTAAATAAAACATGGGGTATATGTTGTAATTATTTTAGAATTCCAGCGCCGGTCATTTTGGTTGAAGCAAGGCTAACGGGTATATGTTGTAATTATTTTGAGTTCAAACACGGGTAGTTTGTTTGAACTCTTTTGGATCAATCATGGGTGTCCCATTATTTAGTGTTTCATATTGGCAAAACATATAAAAAAAAAAAGGGCAACTCCATACTTAACTTTCATTAACCCAAATAATAAGCCCAGATACCTCAACATATTCCTTCATGCAAAAAAACAAGCCCAATCAGGCACATAAAACATAACCAACTCTAATTACAACATTAAGAACAACCCCGTTCACATGCCACAAGCCTTCCAACGGCACTTCCTTCTCAATTTGGCCAATCATTTCTTAACATCTGTGGTCTACATGTGTAGATGGAATCTTCCATCTATACAGTAGAATTCACCTTTCAATTATGCCTTCAAAAATGTGTATTGGATGTCAAAAATGTGTCAAAATTGCTCTCCAAAATGACTCAAGACGTGCATCTCATTAATGAAGCATGTGACAGGGATGTGTACATAGCCAGCACTAACTGTGTACACATGAGACAGCAAGCTTGCACAGTAGACTGTGTACACAACAGAGTGCTGTGTACACATCTTGACAACTTCTAGCACCCCTTTGTTTCTTTATGAATTTCTCTAATTTTTCATGCTTTTCTCCATGTTTCCAAGCCATCTTTGCCTCATAAACCTTAAATAACTTAAAGAAATATATCAAGGCATCGAATGGAATAAAATTGAAATTGATTTAACAATTTTAAAGCCTAAAAAGCATGTTTTGATCAATTAAGCTTAATTAGAAGAAAATTCACAAATGCATGAGTTCACAAAGAATAAGTGCAATATAAGTTGCTAAATCCACTCTTTTCAATCCAAAAATTCACACAATATATGAATTTATTAACTCCCCCACACTTAAACAAAAGCATGTCCTCATGCTACACACTAAAGAAGAGGGAATTCAAACATATAAACACTCAATTAATGCTAGTCACCTAACACTCATTAAAGGAAAACTACATACTCCTATCTACTTTTACCTATTTTTCATTTAGCTACGTGGTGAAAATAAATTAATTTTCAAGAAAATATATAAGCATGTAGGGCCAAACGTTTGTATCAATCAATTCAATTCCATCAATCAAATCGAATTCTAAGAAAATGAAACATAGAATTGAGCAATTGAACCCTCACCGAATGTGTTTACACTCTTATTGCTCTAGTATCTAGGGTTAAATCACTTTATTCTCTTCTAATTTTTGCTTTCTAAGACTTGTTCTTTTTCTAACAATCAACAACAATTTAATGTATGCATACAAATATTATGAGTGCTTTTAAAGGTTATAATGGGGCTAGGGATAAATGTGAGAATGTATTTGGTCAAGTGGACTAAAATTTGCATCTTTGATTAACTTACACTCCCACCTAACACTCAAATCTCATTTACTCTTATGAAGAACCCTAACTCACACTTCACTTTTCAAATACACATCCATGAAAATTCCTTTAAAGTGATAAGTCATATGCATTCTCTTGGTGAAAACATCAATTAAAGTGACATTTATTTCTTTCAACTTTTTTTTTCTTTCTTTTCTTTTTTTCTTTTCTTTGTCACTTTTTCTTTCATGAATAAATGCATATGCTTCTAATAATTTAGTGCATGAACATGTATACCCAATTTTCAAGATATTCAATCAATACACCCATTTTTTCTTCACCAAAGTTTTATTCCCCCACACTTAAACCATGCAATTCCTTACTAACCTAAGTTAATCAAATATCAAATTGGGACATTCATGGTTTTTCACTTAGGTGGGTAATGTGCTAGAGTTAAGAACCAAATGAAATCATTTAGGCTCAAAATTGGTTAACAATGGTGAATTAGTTTGGATAGGCTATTTGGGTAAGTGAGTTAATGTGAATTGATGGTCTCAATCATTTAAATGCATACATACAAGAAACAATGGACATCAAGATACAACAAGTCAAATATTGCAATTATAGAAAAAATAACTCACAAAATGAAATAATGGTTAAATAGCATATAACCACACATTAAAGGCTCAAATCTCACTAGGTTGTGTGTTCTAACTCTAATCTATGTTCCAAAATTCTTATTCAAGCAAGTTTAACAAAATTGATTCAACTCAAATTAATGTGATGCCCTAACTAAAAGAGTTTTCTTGGAAACTAATTATTCTAACTTTCATGTTTATCTTCAATTTTTTTTTGAGGTATTATGGATGAAGTACATTAAAGATCAAATTTCTAATCTCTTTTAAACAATTTTAGTACAAACCACGATAATTAGAGAAGAGAAATATATATTATATAATCATCCAAACAATGCTAAATAAAAGAAAACAAATATATACACAAATTAAGAGAAGTAACAACAAAACTAAAATAACTACTAAATTGAAAATGTTTGGAAAAAGAGATTCTTGACCAAGCAAAAAATGTATGCTCCCCCGCACTTGAATATTGCACGGTCCTCCATGCACTTTACAAAACCGGGGTGGTTGCAAAATCAATGCTCGTTGTATGTTGTTCCTTCCTCTTATAGTGCTAGTGGCTTGTTGCTTTTCGTTGTTACCCATCTTGAAAAACACAAAAGATAGTATGTCAAGCCAGTGTTTTAAAAAGGCGGCCATGGCGGCGCCATGGCGTTATGGCGTGGCGGTTTATTAGCCTACCGCCTTTTAGAGGTGACCACGTTGTTGTTTTGGCGGTGGCCGCAATGGCGGCTTCGCCATGGCGGTGCATAATTGTCATGGCGGAAATGGCGGGTTTTGGAGCAATTTTTTTAAAGGTAAGGGTTATTTTTGTAATTGTAGAAACCCTAATTGCACAACTACACCCCCTTCAGCCTCTTTTCTTCTCGACAGTTTCTCACTCTCTAATCTATTTCATCTCAACTCATGATTCTCTCCCTCTCTCGACAGTTTCACCCTAATCTGCCTCTGTCTACTTCCTCCTTCCCCTTCCTCCTTCTCTGCGCGTCCCTGGCTCCTTGCTGCTCGCTTCGCCATCACTGTTGCTCCTCCCTTCTCATCTCCTGAACTCTGGTTAGTTACGTTTCTCATCATTGCTGCTCCTTCCTTCTCCTCCCTTTTCACCATGTCCTCTTCAAGATAACAAAACCGCTCTAATACCCCTACCCCTGCCCCTGCAACTGCCTCTGCTGAACCCCCTGCTCCTACCTTTGCACCCGCCCCTACGTCTGCCCCTGCCACTAACCATTCCACTAGAACTGACCCAGGCTGGAAGTATGTTACTCCTGTTGAAGAGGGAAATACCAATGATGTAGTTTGTAATTTTTGTCAAAAAATTATGAGAGGAGGAATCACAAGGGCAAAGGAACACCTAATGATTAAACCTGGAAATGTTTTTGGTTGTCCAATGGTACCAAAAGAGGTGATTGCTGAGTTGTGGGCGTATTTCAATCAGAAAAAGAGTCGAGGAAGACAAAGTGCAACACCAAGCAGCATTGAAGAACACTCCAACAATCTTAGGGATCTTGATTTAGATAGTTTGGGTTTTCAAACACGTGCAGAAGAACCTCAAGCGATTCAAGAATTTTATCAACCAACTCTTGTGGCTGTTAATAGAGGGGGGACAAGAACTATGACAGGGCCAATGAATTTGTTTGTTAAAAAACCTGAATCTGCTATTGGAAAGAATAGAAGAGAGAAAGCAAGGCAGCAGAACATTAAAGAGGCGTGTGATAAAGAAGTAGTTCGTAGAGTTCATCGTTACATAGCACAGTGGTTTTACCAAGCTGGGATTCCATTGAATCCGGTGAGGTTGAAGAGCTTTCAAGAAATGTTGTGGGCTGTTGGAAGCTTTGGTCCCAATTTACCTGCTCCCACTTATCATGTTATGAGGGTTCTTCTCCTTAATGATGAATTGGAGTACACCAAAGAATTGTTGAAGGGTCATAGAGAGCAATGAGAAAAACATGGCTGCTCCATTATGTTTGATGCTTGGACGGATAAGAGACAAAGGAGCATCATTAATTTTTTGATGAACTCTCCCGCTGGAACAATGTTTTTGAAATTTGTTGATGCATCTGATTATGTGAAGACTGGTGAGAAGATATTTGAGCTTTTGGATGGTGTTGTAGAGGAACTTGGGGAAAAAATGTTGTGCAAATTGTCACTGACAATGGGAGAAACTATGTATTGGTTGGAAAGATGCTGATGGAGAAAATACCCCATTTATTCTGGACCCCTTGTGATGCCCATTGCTTGGATTTAATGCTTGAAGACATTGGTAAGCTACCTTTGATACAAAAAAATTATTAAAAGAGCCGAGAGTTGGTGAGGCATGCGGTAACCCGATTTGAAACGTCATATCTTTCTTTAGAAAGGCTTCACAAGGAGAAAGGAAATTTGAGAAGAATGTATACTTCGAAAGAATGGAGCAAAAACAAATTATCTAAGGAGGCAAAAGGAAAGGAGGCAATGAAGATTGTTGTGATGTCAAGTTTTTGGAATAATGTCACGTACACTCTCAAGATCATGGGTCCTCTTGTTCGTGTGCTTAGGATTGTTGATGGGGACTGGGGAGAAGAAACCGGCAATGAGTTATATTTATGAAGCAATGGAGAAGGCAAAAGAATGTATCATTAAAACATTCAATGATGAAAGCAAATACAGTGAGGTTTTCAAAATCATCGATAATAGATGGAATTGCCAACTTCATCGCCCATTGCATGCAGCTGGTCACTTCCTGAACCCAGAATTGTTTAATGATAATCCTGATATTGAGTCGGATTTGGAGGTCACAAAAGGGTGGCTTGAGTGCATCACTAGATTGGTGCCTAGTCCGAAGACGCGACAAAAGATTTTTCAGCAGGAAGCCAAGTACAAAAGCAAGTTTGGTCTCTTTAGTACGGAGTTTGCACAGAGTCAACGCGGAAAAACATCGCCCGGTAAGATTCTAGCTAAGTTTCTAAATGCTTTGCTGATTTGGTTAGAAATTTAGAGTTAATGCAACTTCATACTTGAATTTCACAACATATTGGTGGCGATCATATGGGCATGAAACTCCAGATTTACGAAATCTTGCTATCAAGATCTTGAGCTTGACTTGAAGTGCTTCGGGATGTGAGCGCAACTGGAGCATTTTTGAGCATGTAAAGTATCTTGTAGTATCTTTAGAATTTGAAAGCCATAAAGTTTTAAAGTGACTATGTTACTAAGATTATATTCAATAATATGTTTCAAATTCACACTAAGAAGAGGAATAGGCTTGATCATGAAAAGATGGAGAGCTTTGTCTATATCAAATATAACCAATAACTCATTGAAAGATATAACATTGAAGATGAAATTGATCCTATTTCACTCAATGATATTGATGAGTGTAATGAGTGGTTGGTTGGAGAAGTTGGAGTTCCAATGGATGTTAATGCTAAAGTGGATGTTGATGATGGTGCAAGGGATGATTTGGTTCATGAAGGTGATACAACATTGACTTGGAATGTTGTTTTTGAAGAAGGGGGGGGGGGGGAATGAACCTATAATAAATACTAGGAGTAGGAGTCAGCAACAAAATAGAAAAAGAAAAGAATCTGCAACTGGAATGGGTAGACCATCTTCTTCAAAGGCTTCAAAAAGAGCAAAGGCAATAATTGTGGAAGATGAACCAGAATTTGTAGATTCTAATGATTCAAAAAGTGAAGAAGAACAAGAGGAAGAGATTCAATTTAATGATACTGAATCAGAAGAGGATGATGGGCACCGTAATCATGTTGATTTGGATCAAGTTGATGGGAATTAGAATCCAGTTGTTGGTTATTTAATCTTTTGTTACTTTAAAGCATTATGACAATGACTATAGCCTTTCTTTCTTTGGAGTTTTTAGTATTTTAGGTTTATGTCTTATGTTCTTTGGTGTGTGATGACTTTATGTGATGTTTACTTATTGATTTTCCAATAAATTTGCTTATATAATTGCATGCCTTATGAATAGAAATTAGCTTATATTGATGATATTTATAATTTGTTACATGTCCAGAGCATTTTCTGCATGTTTTTTTCCTGCTTTTACATGTATTTTTAGGTAATCCGCCATTTCCCGCAACGCCATCCGCTATAACTTTAAGGCGGATTTTTGGCTCTCCGCCATTTGCCAGCATCCGCCATCAAAAACTATGTGTCAATGATGAGGAGGTTTTTGATGATAAATTTCATACTTAAAAGGATGCCCTCATCAATACTTCTTCATATATTTGCTAGTGAATGACCATGTTTTCTATCTTTTGCTAGAAAGTGCTCATAAATGATTATATGTTAAATTAACCTTTAAGATGCATATAAATTGCTAAATCTTCTCCCCCTTGGTGCAATGATATATTTGCTAGTATATTTCAGATTTATAGCGGTTGAGAAAAGCATGATAAAGGCTAAGAAGAACATTTTTAACAACAATGGTCTAGAGAAAGCATGCAAAAGCGGAGATTTAACAAAGAAGGAAGAATGCGAAGCGGAGAAACGGAGCTATAGTCATCGGATTGGAGCAAACTTGGACTCTTTGGAACGATGAACTCAATGTCTACAACTTTCATGTTGAAGACTTCTTCCGGTTCTAAGCGATTCCATGACGAATTCGCATCCGAAGATCAGTGCGCAAAGAATCTCCTAATGCTGTCAATCCTGACCTTCTGTCACTAATTTGGTCATAACTTGAGCTACAGAGGTTCAAATGACTTGGTTCCAACGCCATTGGAAAGCTAACATCCAGAGCTTCGCAACGATGTATAATAGTCCATATGAAAATCTGCAGTGACCACGCGGCCGCGTGCCCCAAGTGGCGCGGCCGCGCCACCCTTGCTTAATGACGAAGTTTACGTCGGAGGGCGCGGGAGCGCGATGGACATGGTGCGGGCGCGCCATTGCGTGCTGTCCACTCCATTTGAAGGCTAAAAAGGGAATTTCAAGCCAAGTTGATGCCTATAAATAGAGGGATGCTACCACAACTCATTACCACCATTTTGAGGCCCTTTTTTGGTGCTCATTTAGCCTAAAATAGTTTTAGATTAGTTTAGGGAGTTTTTGGGAGAATCTCCATTTCTCCCATTTTCTCTTAGTTTATTTCTTTTTGTTCATCATCTTCTAGGATCACCATCACCAACTAAACTTTTCTTTTACTACTTATTTTGTGGATACTTGTTCTCTTTAATTAATGCAATTCTAATTTCTTCTTCTATTTTGCTTTCCTTTACATATTGCAATTTCTAGTTTATGATCATGCTCTTTTATGATTCTCTTGTTATTTCTTGTTGATTCTCTCTTTTAATCATCTTGCTAATTTATTTTCTATATTTGCTATTATGTCTTTATTTCTTGCCTACCAAGTGTTTGATATTTTGTTTACTTTAATTCTA
>JASCZI010181264.1:18968-30487 GCA_036250425.1 Stylosanthes scabra | reverse complement strand
TCACTGAGAGGTGTTCTTAACTTGTCTAGGGCTAGATTAATTAGATTGAGAGATCTATTAGTTTATGCTAGCTGAAAATTAGATCACATAATTAATTAAGTCTAACCAGAGATAGTCAAGTTAATTGTTATGCAACTAATAATTCTGTGGGTTAAAATTGGATTAGAACTAGTTTGGATAGAGTGACATTTAATCAAATCTAGGATCACTTTTGAGACTCATAAGGATTAAGAATCTGATTTAGATTTTCACCTATTTATTTGATTGATTGACTAAGAGATTATCTTTTCATTAGGTAAATAGAAACTAAGTTACTAAGAGATTAGGGCTTAGTTATACTAGATTCGTTGTGTTTGATAACTGAGAACCTAGAATTATTATTCGAATGTATGCATTGGCCCTCAAGGGAAAAACATCTTCGAAGCTCTTAACATCCCATTCCATCACATTAATCTCAAGTAATTTTCTATTCTCTGTTCTCATTAATTTCGAATTCACTACACAATTCCCTTCAAGTTTTATTTTGATCTGATTAGAATAATTGATAGATAGTATTGTTTAGTCCTTTATTCCTCGTGGGAACGATACCCACTTCACCGTGGTATTACTTGTACGATTCGGTGCACTTGCCAAGATCGGAACGTATCAAGCACCCCTTTGTTTCTTTATGAATTTCTCTACTTTTTCATGCTTTTCTCCATCTTTCCAAACCATCTTTGTCTCCTAAACCTTAAACAACTTAAACAAATATATCAAGGCATCGAATGGAATAAAAGTGAAATTGATTTAACAATTTTAAAGGCCTAAAAAGCATGTTTTGATCAATTAATCTTAATTAGGAGAAAATTCACATATATACAAATGCATGAGTTTACAAAGAATAAGTGCAATATAAGTTGCTAAATCCACTCTTTTCAATCCAAAAATTCACACAATATATGGATTTACCATATATCTTTAGGAAGGTTAAAGTATGTTAAAGAAGAGGAAGAATGTTTATTTTATCATTCTAAAATTGAGATAAATGTCATATTTAGTGAGTTAGTGATTAGTTTTTGAGATATCATCAATTTAGAGATGAAATCTTTCGTTAATTCTAATGATTTCGTCACAACAAGAACCTAATTACAAAATTTAAAACAATATAGGGACCTAATTGAAAGGAAAAAAATATAAGGACCTGATTGTAAATTTAATGAAAATTAATTTAACCTTGATTTTATTCTATCAAAGTATGCTAGCTCATCGTTTTTAAATTTAACTCTCTATTTATAATTCATATCTGCGTACATTTTCTCTTTAATGTTGGTTCACCTGAGTTGGTTTTCAAAAATAAAAAAGTTTCCTAAGCATACAGAATCGATTCTAAGGGTATGAGAGTCGATTCGTTGTTGATCCCAAAGGCAACCCCAACATAATTTCATCACCAACAAACCACGTTTAGGCTTGAATTGGACAAGGCTAAATGTGGCCCTCTCATCTAAGCCCAAGATCAGGTTGTAAACTTCTATTTTGTTACTGTCAGTAAAGTATAATTCACTAGGTTTAGTTTAATTTTAATTTGAATTTGGTTTGTAATGAATTAAGTCTATGAGAATTAGGTTAGAAAATTAGGATTAGTTAGTAATATAAATAGGTTAGTATAATTAGGAGAATGGGCACCGGATCATACCTTAGTCAGTACCCAGTCTTCATTCTATTTCTCACGTTTTTGTCCAGAACCCTAATGCTGTGTTTTCTAATCGTGAGTCACTTAAACTTTTGAGTTGGGGATGAGGAGATCTGTTCATCCCAGCATGATTTCTTAATTCATGTTTCCATGCCTTCAATTGCAAGTCTAATTTCAATTCAAGTAACAATTCTCTTTTCTTAATCATCAAAGATCAATCTTCTGAGAGGTAAAACTTAATTTCGTTTCGTTTGGTTTCTGAATTTGAGAAAATCCTTAACTGAACATGTGTGAGAATTACTACTCACAATTTGCTTATTGAACTAGAGATAGAGATTAAGAGATTGTGCAATTTTTTTGTGATAATTTAATTGGATTAGAGCTAGGTTAGATAAGTGACATAAAATCTAATCTAATACCACTGTTGAATTTTATATAATTGAATTAGGATTGATCTTCACCTCTTCCTTAATTAGTTATCAAAAGATTGATAATTAATTAGGTTTAGAGAAACTAAATCACTAAGAGATTAAGGTTTAGTTAATTAGGGTTCATTGTGAATTGGTTAATACTTACATTGAAAGAAAGTGAATAATTGAATTAGGGGTGAGTTGGGTGAATATCTCTGAATCCTTGACTTCATTACTTGATTCCTACGTTATTAGTTGTGATTTACACGTTACTACCATATATTTCTCTTGTCCTAATTGCTAATTTTTGGTTATGTTTTGTGAAAGTTCTACCACAATCCTCTTGAATATTAATTTAGTCTAATTGGAGAATTATAATTTATCATTATTGCTTAGTCCGTTAATCCTCTTGAGAATGGTACCCACTCACTGTGGTATTACTTGAGATCTGGTGCACTTGCTGGAGTAGCTCCGAAACTCCTCAAGGATTTCGGGCATCAAGAACCATTAGGTTACTCTCTTAGTCAATTTAGTTTTATTTTCATGTACATAGAATCCTAGTTTTTTTATTTTACTGCACTATGAGTCAATAAACTCCATGGTTGAGGATGAGGACCTTTGTTCATTCCGGCACAGAGATTTAATGCAAGTTTGTTTTCCTTCTATCGCAAGTTTGTGATTACAATTCAAGGTTGGTTCCTACTCTTCATCAACAAGGGATTAGTATACTGAGAGGCAAACTAATTCTGTTTGATGAGTTTAATTACTGTATTTGAGAAAACCTCTAATTGAACATGTCTGGAACTCTTCCTCATATTTGTTTATTGAACTAGAGATGGGAATTTAATTAGATGTGCAATATATAATCTGTGATAATTCAATTGCATTAAATTAAGGGATTAGTATACTGAGAGGTAACTAATTCTGTTTGATAAGTTTAATTACTATATTTGAGAAAATCTCTAATTGAACCTGTCTGGAACTCTTTCTCATATCTGTTTATTGAACTAGAGATGGGAATTTAAATAGATGTGCAATATATAATCTGTGATAATTCAATTGCATTAAATTATGTTTTGTTTAATTTCACATGATGGTAGTTTTAATTTTAATATTAAATTATGGTCGATATAAAAATTTATTTTAGTTCTGTTTTTCCGTTTCACATGATGTTCATCATCTACATCTTCTTCTTCTTTTACTATATGTGAATGTTAGTTTCAGTATTAAATTACGATTCGATATAACAATTTATTTCGGTTCTGTTTTTCTTTTTCACATGATGGTAATGGGTTCCATTTTTCAGTTATGTTTTACGGTTTTCATGTGATGTACATTAGTTTTGCTTTTTTGTTCTATTTACTTATGTATTTCGGTTATATTTAGTTATTTATTTCAGTTTAATATACCAAAAAAGATGATGATGATGATGATGATGATGATGATGATGATGATGATGATGCAGCCATGAAAGAATGAAGGAAGGAAGGCGCATACGTGGAAGAAGCAAGGAAGAAAAGAAGAAGATGCTGACAGAGGAGGAAGATAAAAACAACGATCACAAATGAGGTAGAGGAGGAAAAAGAAGAAAAATGCACTGGCGGAAAAGGAAGAAGAAGACTATGGAGGAGGAAGAAGAAAGAATGTGGCATTGGAGGAGGAGGAGGTGGAAGAAGAAGAATAAGAAGCGGTAGTAGTAGCTACGCTCAGGGAGAAGAAGTGCGTGTTTATACATGTTTTGAATGAGAATTGATTTTGTTAATTTGGTTGGACTTGGTTGGGTAAAATTCATGCACAAATAGCAAAGTTCTGATAACCAGACCGAACCAGCTGGTTAGACCGAAAAAAGCGGGAATCGGCCCCTTTTCAATCCAATCCGAGATAAAATCTGGTCGGTAGAAATCCGGTTGAACCGAAAGTTAACCCAACTGGTTAAACTGGTCCGGTTTTTAATGATAAAAACAATTATTTCAAAAAAATTAATAATATTTTATTTTAAATAATTTTATTATATATTTAAAGTAAATCGATCCGATCATTGTTTAATTTTGATCAGAACTTTAAACTATTAAACCAGTCTCTCTACCAATTCAATGACCGAGTCTGATTCTCGCAACGATGACAAATAGCATCACCCCCAAAGAAAAAGGTCATAAATGAGGTTATTGTAAGGTAGTTTCCAATATCAATCATGATAGGTAACCAATAAAAATTCAGCTAACATCAGCCAACAACTTAAATCAGATGTTCTATTTCTTTAAGTTTTGGATGTTCTGCTTTTAGGTTTTGGATGTTCTGTTTCTAAAAAAATATAAAGTTGGCTGATGTTGTTTTAGATTTCGGATGTTCTTTGACTTCCATTGTGGATGTTCTATAAACAATGGTTTTAGATGTTCTATGTTTTATTCGTTGATTTGTTGGTTAGAAAATTATTGGTTATCTATATTTTTTCTTCCAATATTTTACCTCGCCGGGAAACATAATATTACTTTGCAAAGACGGGCGCATTTAATCAAATGACCAATCCTTAATTAAGGTTCAACTTGGAATTTTGATTAATTTAACGTGCGAAAATTCGATTATTTAAATTTTCGTTACTTTCAATTTAATTTTATTTAAAGAAATAAATTTTTTGAAATTTTTTATTTTTTTGAAATCTAACTTCTAAGTCGTTTATTTAATTTAATTTTCTTGAATACCAAAAGAAAAAAATTAATTTTCTTTATTTTTTTTTATCTTAACTATGTATCAATATTTC
Organism: Stylosanthes scabra; assembly: GCA_036250425.1. NCBI lineage: Eukaryota > Viridiplantae > Streptophyta > Magnoliopsida > Fabales > Fabaceae > Stylosanthes > Stylosanthes scabra. The sequence goes on along the minus strand of JASCZI010181264.1, from coordinate 25,650 downwards.
GAAGCAAACCTTGAAAACCAAATTAACGTCCATGTGGTTAGAGTATATCTTATCATATTTCTATCAAGAAGATCGTGTACAAATCTGTCCGTTATTCAAGCCAAACAGAAAGAACCATATACAAATTAAAGTACATAGTCTATTATCCATTATTTAAGTCTAACAGAAAGAACCATATCCAAACAATATCGAACTACCAATAATCATCAAAGTACGTACTCTCTTAGCCTTTCGCATTTCCGTTCAACAATAACAATCGTGAAGACACGCTGTAGAAGTTCTAGGAAGTTAAGAGGAAGCTGAACATGGTTGCAAGAGCGAACCACTTCCCAAAAATAGACCCCAAATACCCATTGGAAGATGACGCTCAAATAATCCCCGACTTCTTGCGGATCCTGAAGAAGAGAATCTCAGTGTTAAAGAAAAAAAGAAAGAAGATTATGAAAAATCTCTCCATTATTGATTCTGGAATAGTAGTAGATGATAAGAATAGGAATAAGAATAAATCCATTATGTTGGCGAGTGGATTCTACCTCCCAAAGTCAAACCCAGAGAAGCCATTGGGAGAGGACGCCCACTTCATATGCGAAGAAGAATCAACCATGGGCGTGGCGGACGGGGTCGGAGGTTGGGCCAAACACGGAATAGACGCCGGCGATTACGCACGGGAGCTCATGTCCAACGTGGCGAAGGCCGTGAAACACGAACCCGAAGGCTATGTTAACCTGAGACGAGTTTTGGACGAAGCTTACTTGCAAACCAAGGCAAACGGTTCTTCAACGGCGTCGATAGTCACCGTGGATAAAGAACACGTTTTTCACGCAATCAACGTGGGTGACAGTGGGTTTATGATATTCAGAAACAATAAATTACTGTATCGGTCGATGATTCAGCAGCATCGTTTCAATAGGCCGTATCAATTAGGGAATGATAAGAGGAGTGATACTCCAAAAATAGCTCAAGAATATAGGCTTAAGGTTTTGGGTGGGGACATAGTGATTCTTGGGAGTGATGGGCTTTGGGATAATGTGTTTGTTAGTGAGATTGAAAAGACTTTGATGCTTAGGAACGTAGAAGGGAAAGGGGATGTGCATGATTTGGCAAGTTTCATTGCCCAACTTGCTTTCTCGTTTTCTATGGATAAGAATACTTTGTGTCCGTACGCAGAAGCTGCAAAGCATGCAGGAATACAACGTGTTGGTGGAAAGGTCGATGATATTACTGTTCTTGTAGCTCGTGTTAATTTTCAATGAGGTCAATTTTTTGTATTAGCTTATTTCTTTAGGTCTTTGGAATGTGAATTTCCTTCTCCAGTGACGATACCGGATAGATAACCGTATCATAGTTAATTTAATATCTATAAATTTATGTACATAACATTGAGAGTATATATTTAATCCAATAACAATTGAAAACAATAGACAAGATAAAAAAAAATTATAGCTATTTATAGTTACTTAATCATGACTACTTAATATTTTTTTTTTTCCATTACCATCATTAGGCAAAATTTTCTATCTATCCAATCGATCTTATTTTTACTTAAACTGTTGTTAAGTGAAATATATCATTGACACCTATATAAACAACAAACTCCTTTTTTAAAAAAAAAAAAAAAAAATAAACTAACTATATACGCGCTGCAACAAAATCTTGTACCTTCATTAAATTTCTCTTCAAATCAAGTTTCGAAATTAAATGGAGAAATTTCAACAAAACCTCCATTAACTGCCCATATTTGTACTGAACAAATCCAACCAAATTTCTAATTAAGAGTTATGCTAGGTGACTAGTGTACACAAAAAATCAGCTACTAATTCAGACATGCATGTTAAAATATAAAATATATACATATTAAAAATAACTTAATCAATATATGTATTCATACACAATTACTTAGTAGCTAAATTTTGGTTCGTAAATAACATTTGTGTTTAATATAAATATTCAATTTTATCTTTAGGAACATGCAAATTTAATTTTTCTTCAAATAGATGCAGTTGAAAATTAACTTATACCTTTATATTTTCCTTTATATTTTCCTACCTTGCGTTGATCTGAGGTTTTCAATATTTTTCCGTTTATATAAAAAGAAACTAAAGTGTTTGTTCTCTATTTTTTAGGTCCATACAATATGTTATTAATATAACTTGTAGAATTTAAACAGTACTGTTAACCATGATAAGGAAAAAAAAATCATTAAGTAATATGTTAAATAATGAATTTTGTTATTGAAATAATATATTATTCGAAGTTATACTATAAAAAAATTAAGACATGTACACACTATAGAGTGAAAAACATCGAAAATAATAATTTGAAAACTATGTTATCCTAACTCCGAATTAAGACGGTAAGTTCATACATAACTCATGAGTAACAAAATTTACAAATTCAAAGATCATTAAAACATTACTTTACCCCATTACAAATCTTCTCACTTTTAAAAATCTGTTCCCATTGCTTTTAGATATTTTTCTACCTTTCGCTACTTACATATCTATTTTCCTTCCTAACAAGATAATCCTTTGATCTTTTCTCCATATGTTCAGACCACTAAAAACAAGATTTTATCCTATTTTTAGCAATAACCGTTACTCAAACTTTCTCTCATATTCTCATTTCTTAGTTTAGAGCAAGATCGTAATAAATTACTTTCTTTTGATCACAATTATCATTAAAAAATTTTCACAATAGCATTTTACAAGCATGGAACCTAGTCAAGGGGGAAACTAATTCCGCAAGGCTATAGAGTGAAGGTAAGGACAATTTCGTTCAGGTGCATAAATAAGATGAAAATGCCCCAGCATATTCTCTAACTAGGTCGTTGTATGGACATTAAAGAGAAGATATTTCTTCAAGAACATAAACAAAAATGCAATTAAGAGATAAAACTGGCAATTAAATCTGGGTTCCTAAGCTTTTCTATTTTCTGGTGAAATCCATATTCCGGCAAGTGGGGTTGCATGGATAAGGGCAGTCAATTAGCTTCATAACTTTCCGGTCAAAGTACCAATCAGCGACAGTTTCAGCAATTGTCTGCTCCAGAAGCAACATGGTGTGCAGCCAAAAGAACAGTTAGGTTAGGGATTTGAAATTATTGGAAAACTAGCATGCCAACCAAACATAGTAGACTGGAGTTTGCTTATTCTATATTGTAATTCATAAATTTCAAGTCACAACCAAACTGAACTTTAATTTTTTTTTTCCTTTTTATCGTGAAGTAATAGTAGAACAAAAGTGATTTGTCATGAATCATATTTATTTACTTTCTCTGTTTCTCCAAAAAAGGAAAAAAAAAGCAATAGAATAATGAAATTATTCCTTAAATATTTACAGATGTACAAATCATATACATCCGTAAAGAATACAGAACACGTCAAAATTCATGGCAATAAACAGTCATTAATAAAACTACAACATTTCAAATCAATCACTTCATGACTACCTAAGTAATCAAGCATCTCAGTAATGTTAATACTGCAATTTGTAGGGAGTTAAATGTAATTGTCAAAACAGCTAGAACTTGCTAAACTTTTAGTCAATTTTAATGTGAATGAATCTTTAGCGGCAATGAGCAGTGTGTAAAAGCCTCTCATGTGTCGTGTATCTTCGGCAGCTAGTTTTGAATACTGCCTACTGTCTATTCAATTCGGGACTTTGAAGATGAAGTGAACATTTGAACTTAGAACACTCCCACTTTCCACTTCAGGATTTAACCAGAAACGTTGGTTTAATATTCAAAACTAGCTACCATTTATACCAGGAGTTATAAGGAGCAGAAAGAGAACTATCCCCCATGTGCTCCCGCATACTTTCTCTCCAACACAGAGAGGTTCATTCGCATTAAAGTGGACTACATTATAGTGGAACGTCATCTCTCAAGAGAAGGAACTGGGAGGACAATTGTAAACTATTATGTTGAAGCAAAGTGGACAACGGATAATTTACTCAAACACATGCAGTTAGTTGAATTGAATACATAAGAGAAGCACAAACTTTAATTACCTTATCATTTATTTTAGGGGAATTGGGGGAGTGCCATGTCTCTCCCATCCATGTCTGGCAATGAATAAAGCAGGAATTTATGAACATTCCAATCTCCTTTCGTTGCTGGAACTCATTCAGAGTCTTCAGCAACAAGCTACGGAAACCTGACAATTACAATTTTTCAAGTCATTAAAGCTCATATGTCGTATATGTAAGAAACCAAACAAAGAATAGAAGGATTAGCATGATTGTATTATTCACACTGATGAATCTGGACCGCAGCTCATAGTTGAAGAAAGATAGAAGAGAATTAACAACAAGCCAAGGGAAACAGGGCAGCATGGCAGCCCCACTCTCCCAAGCCAGTTCCCAAATTCAGTGTGCTGTTACTTTCCTCACTCTCTACCCCTTATATCCCTCTTCCCTGTAACAGCAACTACACACGTGCTATGCACACACCTACATGCCAGCATAGCATTCCCTTGCTATCAGTTTCTGCACAAGTTAGTTAGGACTTGAGAACCCACTCAATTTCTCCACTTCCTGACTCTGCTTGATTCCAAAAACGGTCTCTGAACCTTTTGCACCAATATACCTGCATCCCTTTGAAGTATTTATCCTTGAAGCTAACAGTCTACTACATTTTACTTGAGTTGGATCATGATCATCATATGCCCAATTTTAATCCAACATCTGAATGTAATCCCATTATAGGTTTATAGAAGTAATTACAAAGAATCTAAATTATAAAAATTTCATTTCTAGATTGATGTCAAAATTGTAAAGAGGGTTTATACTTACCATGAAGTACATCAAACTGATCAGCATTGCAATTGGCAAGGTTCAATCTGCATCTTTTCCAGTAACCATGGGGGTCTGAACCATGAGGTACCAAAATATTTTGTATCTAAATATAAGTTAACATTAGATGGGTGTCATAGGTTAAATAACAAACACCTGAAAACAATAAAGCCTACTGAAGGAACTTACTTGCCAGAAATCATAACCTGGGTGCACAAAGAACACTGGAGTCTTTATGTTCTTAACAATTTCTAATGGAAAAAAACACTGCAATACAAATCAATAGTTGGTTATTTCAACTGAAATATATGAGCAAAACTATACAGTGTAACTTATAACAAAGGAAGGTGTGGAAAAAAGGCTTGAGAAAATGAACACCTGCCTTAAATGGTTCAATTCTAGCAATGCAATCTTTGTGTAAACTTCTGGCAACACCCTAGCAGTGGCAAGAGTCATGTGAGAAAATAGATAGTATAGTGTTGAAAACATAATTCTCTCTTCGATCTATAAATATGATCATCAAACTCAATAATCTAAAGACAAAGCGTCCACTTAAGCAAGGAAGGCATTACCTGAAGCTCAACAACATCATGATAGAAAGATCTCATTGTACTATTTCCAAGAACATCATTCCTGAAATTTATAATATAAAGATTGTACTGATTTGTTTTGCTTAATAGGTGTTGGTAGCATATATCATGAAAGATTGATAAAGTGCAACAAACAAGTACATAAAAGCAGTCAATGCAAATGCACAATATCCATGGTTTTTAAACCTCTGGTAGCAGTAAAAAACAAAAAAAACAAAAATGTTATCAGTGACAAACTTCAGTCCTCAAGAAATATCACCAGCAACGTTATAAGTACCTCATACAACATTCAATTTAAATTTACTGGATAATATATGATGGCATGAAAAGGCTACGATATACTGGAGATAAACTTACTCATCTAGGAAGAAGCCAGCATCAGCAAGACATTTAACATTTATCTCTTTCGAAAAATACTTTCGGAAGTCATCACAATGTATAAGAGTTGCCAACCCTCCAGCAGAGCATCCTGAAAGCAATGCCTGAAAAAGTAGCCTATTTATCATGACAAACAGAAGGTTATAGGGCAAGTCTAATATACCCAAACTCATCAACAACTGTTTATACCAAAGCATATTCTCTGGAGCACATTGCATCTAAATGTCAAATAGAAGACAAATGAACATTTAAACTGCATTTTTCCCCCTCACTTGAAACTCTGAAACAGCCCTCAATAAAATAATTTAAGCTTCCACATTACCATCTGTACAATTTCTTAATAGGAATATTGACTAGTCAAATTGTAATTCTTTGAGATGCTAATATTAAATATAATACTCAATTTGTCAAGTCCATTTAATTATTACAGACTACTGTCTTATATCATGTAACTCAACCAATAGTAGAAGTAAACAAAATCTTCTACAATTATAACCTAACAGAAATATGACATGATATAACTTTCACTGTTATGAGACTTGATAGGAATACTTAAAGGTACAAAAATATTAAAGAATGTTATTTACTGACTATTGTGATTCTTGACCAAGCCAGGAAAGGTATTGGTTAGTACAGACAGACCAGATTCAATATGTCCAGTAACACCTTCATGACAAAGAAGAGGATAATCTAAAGAGTATTCATCCCATCTCGAGTTCTAAACTAGATTTTAATGATTGAGTTGATTTTACTACCCCTTAAATGATAGAGTGGGCTCATACAATTTTGTCAAAGATCGCATCCGGTTATTTCTGATGTCCAATCACATTGGAATTCCTAGGAAACCAACAACCAGAGTAAACAGGAATGTAAGCATGTAATTGAGAGCTCCTCTCCTTACTCTCCACAATCTCACATGTATA
>JASCZI010181264.1:0-11333 GCA_036250425.1 Stylosanthes scabra | reverse complement strand
AACAAAATATGATGCACCTCCTAGTGTCTTAGCATCCATAGTGCAAACATCAGTGTGAACTAAATCTAGAACATGTGATCTCCTATGAGGTCCAGAACTATGAAATAATACTCTAGCATACTTTCCAACAAAACAATGAGTGCAAGTATTTAAAGTTGTACCTTTCACTGGAAGTGAGTGTCACTTGGCTAACACGTTGAGTCCTTTCTCACTCACGTGGCCAAGACGCATATGCCATAAATCAGAAGAGGGATCATCAGCTACATTCACCTCTTCTTTGCATAACTTTGCTTGCAAACGGTAGAGAGTAGAGTGAGTATTGTCTTCTTTAGCAACAATGAGAGCCCCTTTGGTAATCTTGCATTTTCTACCACCAAAGGAAGTACAATACCCTTCTTGGTCCAACGCCTTCACTGAAATCAGATTGAACCGCATATCGGAAGATTTTGGATAATCTGAATGCTCGTAATTGATTAAAGTGAATATGTGCAAATGCTTCCCTGATTGCTCCCTTGAGTGTAATTGAGTTGAGTTTGGGATTTCGGAGGCTTCAATACAATGGACTTCTAGTTGGGCAAAGGAAACTTTTAAAGTAATGATTTTTTACTTTAGGATGTATTTTAGTGTCCTCGTAATTGAAAGGATTTTAAGAACAATTCATGAGACTAGCGTAAATCACTTGTGAGTTGAAGAAGTTTATACACTGTATCATTTTATAACAATTCCGAAAACCTCTCTAATGATTGCAGGAAATTGATTGCAGGTATCTGTAGAAGAGTTCGAGAAGTCGGTTTCATGGTTCCGTTGCCACTTATGTTTATAATTCACCATTTATCGTTTTTGGATAATTAGAATTTAAAGGTTGTATTTAGAGATTTTCCTCTCGCCTTAGTATTTAGGATTCATTTTTCAAGAGAGGCAGGATTTCTGTATTATCCATTGTGCTATCTGTGTATATAATATGTTAGTAACTAATTGAATATAATTGTATTCGTATTTGTATTTGAAGATATGTATGAGATACTTGAAAACTTTTTGTCAACTAAGGCTTGTATGTAAAAAGGCTTCTATAATAATAAGTAGATATACAGGTTATTAGTCTTAACAGCTTAACCGTAAGAATAATCATGATATACTGAAAGTTAGATCGTTATATTTTATGAACAATAGATACCTTTTTTGAGTCTAAAAATGAATGGTAAATTGTTATTATCATATGAAAAGTGGATAATGAAGTTAGACGAAAAGAATTAAGGCAAGATAAATGTGTTATGTTTAAATCTGAATTTTGGTGGTATTGAAAAAAACCAAAAATGTTATTTTACTTCAAAAACATCAAGATATGCAGTTTTTTCTGTCTTTAAATATTTTACTTGCCCTATTTTATTTAATGAGTTTGCTTAGCTCTAGCAGATGCATAATATTTTTCAGGTCAATCAATGAAAACTCAGCTTGAGAGAGGCTAAATAAGAATAACGTATGAGAGAGGGATCAAAAGAGTTTTGAACTAAAACCCAAGATTTTAGCTTTTTGATGTTGCAGCAATTACATATATTTGAATGATATTAAACCTTTTTTGAGAAGTGCATTCAAAATATATGTAGTAGCATTGGAGCTTGAAATGAGATACAAACATTTTTAAAGGAAAGGTAGAACAAAGATTAAAGAGATATTTTAATGAAATTAAAAAATTTTTTCTCACCTTTCATTAATAAAGAATCCATTTTTCTCTTTTTGAATCATGAGAGGTTTGTTCTTAACCTTGCAACCTTGCACCTGGCATTGGACAAAAAGAAATTATATTAGTTAAATGGAGAGAGTGAATGATGAATTTTTTTATCAGATTTGTAAATCTATAGGAAACGTTTCCAATATGCCCGGAACATTAGTGTTATTGTGTTTTTAGCCGTTGATCTTAATCATATATATATTTTATAATTAAAATCAATTAAGATCAACGGCTAAAAGTACAAGAACATCGGTGTTTCGGGTATATTCGAAACGCTTCCATATGTATAGGAGAATAGGGGAGAGACGTAAAGGAGGAAAAAATCTTAATAATAAATAGTAGATTTAATTTAAATTTCAAATTTTATAATATTTTAATGTTTGTTTTTTTCTTGACACAGGTTAGGTCTGAGATCACTCTTTCTAAGGAAGGAATATTTGATTTTCAATTTTCTTTTCCCGTCCATTTTCTTTACTGTTTCGAAATCTATTTAAATAAAATATTTGTCAATTTTTTTTTAAACATTGATTTTTTTAAAGAGGTGTGTAAGAGTGTTTACATATTGGATAAACAACTGTTTGCAATGATCCTAAGACACGTGTCGATTGACGGTTCTGCTTTTAGATGCTTATAATATAGTAATAAATAATAGACAATATACTCATCAATATATCACAATTATAACCTCTCTTTCCAGCATAAAATACACTTTGGTATGTATGTATTATATGTTAAACTATGCCCGCAATCAAATTATATTTTAAACATTAAAAGTTAACACCTATTTATAGATAAAAAATACACTATGCCCGCTATCAAATTATATTTTAAACTACAAATCTAACAAATCTAAAATTTATCTACCATTTTTAAAAACTTAAACCATCCATTTTTTAATTGAAATTGTTGGAAAAATATAAAAATTCACATGCAGTGAATTTTATATAAAGTTGATATTATACAACTGTTAAATAATAACTTAATTAAATATATTAAATTATTTAATATTTTTTAACAAACAACTCCATATAAAATCCACAACACTTAACTATTTACATTGAAAAAAAAAGGATTCTTTGGACATCCCCGTATATCTATACCATTATTACAATATCGAGTCGGCTTTTCTATACTTGTCAACAGCCTAAGTCATGTATATTTTTTTTCTGCTCAATGTTTATTTATGTTCTTGGTGCTCGTCAACTTCTCTCTGTCCTATATTCTTTCAATCCCACCAAATAACATTAACTTTCCCTTTATTTGGCTTAACTACTCCCCACTCATCAAGTAGTACCCTGCCATCAGTTCCTGATTTTCAGAAAACTGGTAGGTGAGAAAGCTTCCTTCTTTCTTAAATGATTTGTTAAATTTGCATGTCTATGCTATATATAATGCTTCATTTGCACCCATTGACACACCAAAATTTTCACTTGCTATGGGAATGGAAACGTTAGTTTTCTTTCTTCAAGCACATCATATTGTTTTTCTTCTTCATTTAATCTGCACATCGACTTTTTTTTTTATTAATTTTACTCGTATTTAACTATTTCGATTCTTATTTACTTTTACTTGCATATTCCTTTATGCAATAAATTTATGTATTGTTGATTAGCTATATCGAATATCTTTGTATATTATCCTTTCTGTATTGTTGATTTCTGAATTTCTCATTTATTTATTACACTTTCTTTGTAAAGAAGAATAAATTTATGCTTTTCTCAAACATATCCGCCGTTAGGGTTTAAAAGTATAACTCAAATTGTTATCTAGTTCTATTATGTTATATTTTTTTTTCCGAAAATCGACATACAAACCCTGAATTTCCACAAATCGAAGTCATTAAAGGTGATGATTTCGGTGTCCTCTGTACTTGTTTATCAAGCAGTAATCATATGCAGATTTTTAACATAAATGTTTTCAGCATCTCAATTTCTCTGGGCTCAATTCTTTATTATTGACTGCTGACTTCTCCTGATTCATTGTCACATAAACCTACGCTCATCACATACGTATTATGTTGTTTTAAATTCTACATGTGTTCCACATATTTTTAAATTTGTTTGCTGTTTTCCAGATACTCAGTTAATCATGAAACAGTGACAAAGTTTTAATTTTTCGTTCTATTTTGCAGGAAATCCCTATCAACCCAGACTTCATGTCCTGTTAGAACGAATAACAATTTTACCATTCCACTGACGAAAAAACAGGTTACACATTTCAATTATAATTGAACTTATACTACCATTTTTCGTTTCTTTAGGTCGATAAATTCTTTCTGACATGAAGTCTACCTTTTTTTATATGTCTCTTTTATTTTAGTCATCATACTCCGAAGTTTTTAATTTTTTTTTCTCTATCAAGGGCAAACAACATGATGCTGCCCTTCCTGGATACATTATTCGTTATATATAGTCAGTGGATATCCCTAATGCGTGGGTCATCGATATGGGATTCAATTGCTTTAATTTTCGCCTGAGGAGGTTACAAAACACATATATGATCAGATCAGGTGACATTGGAAAAGTGACGAGCTTATACAAACCGAATATGGTCGCCACAATGGAGCTGAGTTATGTTGGATGGGGAGTTTTTTTTGTGACTGTCATGGACAAAAATAGTATCGCGTTAATGCCTCGTGACGTCGAAAAACTGAACGTGCATCGGGTTCTTCCTTATTCTATCATGGTAGCATTAAAGAAGAACCTTAAAATATCGTTTCATAGCGATACTGTCCAACCTTCTGCAAGTGGTCACGCAAGGTTACAATATTCGTTCTTTCATGTTCATCTACAAATAAATCAACCATTTGCACATGATACATAATGTTTTACATGGAAATAAAATGTATTTACTGACGAATTTCTCATTAATTTAAATGTTTTTCAGCCGACGATGTTCTAATCTGGTGCAACATTATATCATCTCAGATCATTCCCATGGCAATTTGCTTGATCATTCGGTGACTGCCTCAAGTCCATCATATGAAATGGACCACGAATCAAATTATTCAACTGATGAGGATCTAATAGCATATCTCACAATGACACGAGCAGGCCCACAGGATGGCTCCGACGAGGAATGAGTTTATATGTTTCTTGAGTAATGATCAATGAACTGGATGTAAAAGTTTTAATTTAGTACGTGTCTTATTCGCAAAACACCAGTTAAATGATGTGGAAAAGATGTATTGCTAAATCAAGTAACTTAACTTGGATATTTTGGTCATGTAAAATAGGACCTTTCATGTGGATCCCATTTTCTTTTAACAATTACTTTACTTTAATATTACCGTATATTATGTAAAATAGCACCTTGCTTATGGTTCCAGGATATTTACCAATTCTTTAGTGCGTATCATATTCGTAACACACCAGTTAAATCATGGGGAAAAGATGTATTGATAAATTAAGTCAATTAGTTCGGATATTTTGGTCATGTAAAATAGAACCTTTCATGTGGTTCCCATTTTATTTTAACAATTAGTTTACTTTAATTTTACCGTATATTATGTAAAATTGCACCTTGCTCATGGTTACAGGATAATTACCGATTCTTTAATTTTTTTTGTGATGAGCATCCTCTAATTATATATATATATATTGATTTCTGTTTTTTCTAGCATCATCTATTTCACCTAAAAATATTTTTGACTAAATTTTTTCATAATAAGAATTGTTTTTTGTCTGTCGAATTTATGTACTTTGGTCTCATTATCAAATTTCTAATTTTTCAGTAGCACATTAAATTGTTTACATACTTCGTAATATAAAAAAGTTTAAAAAAATTTATGACTCAATTTCAAATTCTCCAGTGTAACGTGTCTGCACATATCTCTTATTGGGTTGGAACATAACAAAATGGGCCCGGTCTTGTACTGTTAAAGGACTCCAAAGAGTCATTCATACGTCGCTCTCTATATTGTCCCATGGGAACCTCACATACTCACAATTTAACTATTGAGGATTTTTTTTCCCTTTCTGGAATTCTCGAAGCGTCCATAGTCTCCACCAACACATTCCCCTTTTGACAAAAGATGACAGAGCACCTTCCTTCCACAGAAGTTTTCAGGTTTTCTATCTTCATTTAAAAACTTGTCTATTAGTTTTTCTTCTGCACAATCGTTTCTTGACGACACCAATATAAGCATTCGATATACATGCTTTAGTGTTGTTTTCGTCCGCTAGGGTTTCGAAAATATTTTTCTTTTCAGTCGAATATGCCCTTTTTTGGTGTTGTACTTAAAATCAGGTGTAAAATTCACTAAACATCCTCTGTCTAACAAATTCGGGATTCCCTTTTTAATTGGTTTAATGAACAGGTAAATTATTATTGAAATTTGATTTTACAGAATAAAATTTTTTCATTCAGATCTCTGGAACTCATATAAACATAGATGCATTCAGCATGTCAGCAACTCTACGGTTGTGAAAACAATTAATTATTGTTTATTACTTGTCTCCGATCGCAGATGGTCGTTACTCTCCGTTTATGTATATTACTGCCACACGAAAAATATCTACTCCGGAGTAGTATCTGCTCCTGATTTCTGTTGTTGAAATAAATGATTTTCGCAATGAAAAGAAATTTTTCTTGGACAATTTATTATTATTTCAAAACTTTCTTCTCTGTTTTTAACGCACATGGTATTTCGTTTACATGAGAAAAAAATGACCAAGACCTATCTGAGGCAAAATAAAGTGGTAATACTTCTACCACTTAAAGCACATTATATTTAAATGATACAAAACACAGACATTTCAATTACAACTATTTATGTTGCATAACATACTATTGCTTAAACAATTTAATGTAGTATGTGCCAGTTGAATTCGGTTATGAACTAAGAGTTTTTGGAAGGAGATCCACCTGGAATGTTATAGGACCATCTACAATAGAAAACAGGGTATTCACATTTGTGGCAACCAACCACCAGCAACGCAATCCAATAGAGTATTACCTTGGCAAGGATTGGCAGCGTTTTCGAACTCCTTACAATCTAACTACAAGAGACTCCGTCGTCTTCCATATCACCAGTCCTATTAATCGTATTATGCGCATCCGCATCATAAGAAATGGTTAGTGTACATAGCAATCGTGGTATAGGTTAACGCATATTTTAAAATGACATCCTTCTGGTTACTAAATTTTTTGCTTTGTAAAGTTTCAAATGTTAGTGGTTTCAGAAACCATGGAACATGTTTATGCTTATGTTGAAGACACATCCTGTTCTTAATGGATGGTTTAATTGTGCCTATGGAGTCAGCAAAGTGTACAACTGAAACCTTCTTTAATCTAATAGTGAGATATTTAGTTTCCATTGCTGTCAACTTAAGTTTTACTACTGCTTATTTAGAAATTTAAATGTGTTGTGTCAAATTATAGTTCCTACTGTCATGTATTTAGTTTTTATAGGTCGCTTGTGCTACAATTATGTAAATAACCTGTCCTCAGGGAAATTCTATTTTACGGCTTCTATTGTCTTCAAAATAAAACAACAAACAATGCATTAACAAAGTTTAAGTTAGTATTCATCTATTAAATGTTAAAAATCAAGTGTGAAAACAACTTTTTGCTTACATCTCTATGAAGAAGATACATAGTTCGGCATAATTGACATTCGTATTAAATGTTTTCTTTTTCATTCAGAGTATTAACTTTTTTTGAAGATTCAATAGGTAGTAACCAATACAACTTAATTTTCAATTTTTTTTATGATGCCGCGTCAAACCCTACAAGGGGTCTGCAAAGGAAATAGCCTAATATTTTTTCAAATCGAAACTTTCTATGCACATTATCTCTGCAAATGTAACATTTTCCTCTTTATTTCCTCTTTATCTTACAAGAAACTATGTTCAAATTAAGTATTACACGTGTAAGCAATTAATGCGTCAATAAAATAAATGTGATAAATAAAATATGTTGTGCTAAATATCTTTATTCCAATTGCATTATATATAGTGATAGCCATACTATTTAGCTTTTCGATACCAACATATTCAACAGTCAACAATACTGATTCCGGTTCCTGGAATTCAGTCTAATGCATAAAATAATTACATTAACTGTATATAAATTAAATTAAAATATATATACACATAAATATATCAACATTAAATAACTATATATATATAAATATATAGGTATATATTTAGTCAGGAAGAAAAAAAATATAAATATAAGAATTAAAAATATATGCATACATTTTTCATATTAAAACTTATTCAAATATATTATAAATATATTTATTTTTATTCATGTCTATGCCTCAGATAGAAGGAATATTAATATAAATATATATCTTTATATATATAGATATATATATTCATATATATAATTCATATACATCTTTATTATTTTATCTATCTATATGTCTATATATGCAAGATAAATGTTATCAACATTATCTAAATATATCAGTAACGACATATGTTTATTTATCATTTTCCCAACTATCATCATAAATGTAAAAACATTCAATGTTCTCCTTTATGTTATAAACCTACGTGCCCTTATATTTATAGCCCTTCTTCGGCCGCTTCGATACAAGTATGCTTCACTATATCTTTCTAATTCTCTGAAAACACAATTGGCTGAATCTTATTCCATAGCTTCAAATTCCAGAACCAAGGGTACAACGAGGTTCAGGTAGTCCAACTATCAACAGGTTCTTTAAAATCAATATCGTTCAATCGCTGAAATCATTTTATTTTTTCATATAACCTTAATTATTCAATGTATAATTTAGATTAGTACTATCGTCTACTTTGTCATCAAATATCCCATTTTTTATAATCTTAAACCATAAACGTTGTTTGTATATAAAATCATTATCCTATCCGTGATTATTCTACAGAGATACTTCACTGCAGTACATCCTAAATGCACTCATATTGTTCACACTCTAACATTAGATAATTAATGCTACAATTTTTTTTCATGAACTCAGATGTGATACATATATCAATATTAATTTTAAACTTTAAATACATATATTTTTCTGTTAATTTTTCATTCAGGTTGCAAGTATATGTTCTGTAATCATAGACAAAATGGAAAAAATTTCCCGAAAAAGTAGATCAGTTGAACTACCAACTGAGATTATACTAAAGATCATCATTAGTTCAGATAGACCAACATTTGTTCGTTGTCGCATATTATCTCATGAGTGGAAAGTCTTACTCCACATGCAAAAAAATGTTGACACTCATTTCAAACACCTTTTTGGAGAACCTTTGGTATTGCAAATAGAAAACTTGATGGACCGATACGAAGTTAGCTCATTGGCACTATATGATCTAGCTCGTGGTAGACAATTAATCTTTTATTATTCAGTCCAATGGGAATGGTTTCACTTAATCGGGTCGTCGTATGGAGTGCTCGCTGCACGTTTTTCAATGGATCGCCGAAACAGTGAAATCATTTTATGGAATCCAGTTACTAGCAAGAGAATTACAATTTCTGACCCAGGCAATCCTTGCTTTCCCAGACATGTTTATGTTCGAGATATGTTGTCTTACTCATTGCTTGTGGATCCAATTCTCAATCAATTCCAGGTAATAGTTCTTCAGAAGAAAACAGAAATGGGAATGGACTATTGTATGTATACATATAACTCACTTACATCCACTTGATCAGACCGAGTTGATGCTCCGGACTGGTTTTGGACTATTGAGCGAGCACCCTGTGGTGGTTGGAAGGAGAATTTTCTGGCTTAACCTCACCGGTTTTCATAGGGTCCCTTATTCAATTATAGGATATTGTGTTGACACTGATTCTTGGGTTGAGACCATTATTCCTCGACACGCTTTACGTGGCTCTTCTTCTCGTCTTGTTGTTGAGGAAGATAAATTGTTGTACATTGTTTTTGAACGTACTTCCCACAAAATTGGTGTTCATGTTCATACAATCAATATTCTTGATCCGTTTCACCTGGTGTGGTCCTTTGCTTCATTTTGTGGAGACAATTATCTCACTCAAACTCCTTTTTTGATTAATGGAAAATCAATGGTGGGACTAATACACTCGGTAGTTGATAGTGAGCTATTCTATCTTAATGTTACCAGGTGGTTGTCGGAAATACATTTCATAATGCTCAATAGAAATGGTCGTTCAAGTTCAACAGCAGGATCACTCCGATGGAATCATGTCATAGAAATTGGGGCGCTAATTACTTATTCACCATCACTGATTCACCTTGTTGGATTCAATTAGTATGATTTAATTAAAAAACAATGATCCATGTTTTCTTAACCGTGTAACGATTATTATATGTGTTTCTTTATGTGTGTTTGTGATATTTCATGTACTCAATTTCATTTCAAATATGGATATCCATTTCAGTCACTGGTATGATCTCTCGATACACAATTTATAACCTTTTGAAATACCTTATTTTTTTTACCCATATCCTTATGTGATTCCAGAATGATTTCTCAATCATCTTTTTTTGGTGAAGGATTTCTTAACATCTTCTATTATAGTGTTTATTTTAAATAAAATTAATTTTGTATATCAACACAATGTAAGTCTTTGTCCATTAACCTGCCAAATGTAGACATCCTTAATGAACTAAACAGTAGGATTAAAGAAGGTAAAAATTTTCCCATCTCGACATTTTCTTTCCAAAATAATCCACCCTTTTTGCAACATTGAAATATAGAATTTATGTAATTTTGTAATTAATGTTCGTTAGTAATAAATAGTTTCTAAAAAATATAATCCAAAACAGAACTTGTACTTTAGTTAAATAAAATATATAACCAACAAACATGAATAAAGTGAAAAATTGAATAATAAGTAGTCATTACAAAATTTTCAGCCACATGACGATTATATTCAAAAATACTAATTAACATTTAATTTTGAACAAACAGCTAACCGAATAATGTATTACACGTCTTTCTACATATTTAGGTAACCTGTGAATGATATATATTAAGTTGTATTTATTATATACGTGGTTACACCATTTAAATGTAAAGTATCTTCTGTAATTTTTTTTAAAACAACATCATTGATTTTCCGATATGAAAAATGATTTTTAAAATATACTCTTGTAGAAAAACCTAAAACTAATGTGATAAGTATTTACCAGGAATTCGTATTGTAAAATATTTTCTACATAAATACGTATGAGCAGCTCTCTATGTTCATAAAATGATATTTAATCCTAAAAAATTACTCTATACTGAAGAACCATTGAATAAGACATAGGTTGTCATATTTTCCTACTCTAGAAATTTGGACTCCCAATAACACCTAGATAACTCTATATTTAAAGCAGGTTCTCTGCACACACACTTTCACACTTTTTGACTAATTTACTATCGTCAAATCTATAGTAAATAGAAGAAGACTTTTTCTCTTATTAAAATGTAGTCTGTAACCAAAAAATATTAAACTAAATAACAACACTTTTAAATTATTTTTGACGATCTTTTTGGGAATGTAATTCAAAAGAGTATTCATTTATAACAGTAATATGAAAAAAAATTTAATTCAACTACAACATATGTATATTTATATTTTAAATGGAATATGATTTAAAAATAAAAACCAATATATATATATATATATATATATATATATATATATATATATATTG
>JASCZI010181263.1:176344-252962 GCA_036250425.1 Stylosanthes scabra | reverse complement strand
TATATATATATATATATATATATATATATATAATTGATTTTGGTGTATAAATAGAATTGTTATTTTTAAAAGCATGACTCTCAGTAGAATGGTAGTTTTTTATTTTAATCATAGCAATCTAACATCGACAAATCGTTCACTTTTAAGTTTGACTCAAATATTTTATTTGATTTAATCGACAACACTATAACCATAATTATTTCTCTAATTCTTATACTATTATTACTAAAATTTATAGTAAAATAAAAGTTTTAATTAAAAAGTCAAAATGTTTTTTAACAAAAATCTTATTCGCACATTAGAGTCTGGCCACCAAATTCCACCAATTATTTATACATGATGTAGGTATTGTTTAACTTATTTTTAAATTATTTTTGTATTTTATATTTCAATATATTATTTATATTTATTTATTAAATGACAATTTATTTTAAACCAACGTAACACCAAACTCATCAAAATTTTGTTTATTAAAAAGTAGATATTTAAATGCAGTTAACTTTGTTTGAAGTTGCTTGTTAGTTATTTTAGATAAATTGATTTTTTTGACGAAAATATGAAATAACAAGTTGACGTGAAAATTTTATTTTTAAAAAATTTAGGATGGTTGCGGTGGGAAGAAAACAAGACGACCTTTAGCAGGGGCGAAGGGACGATGGATGTGAAGAAAGAAGCTCTTGCTATCTTGTAAGGTCCCCTTTCACTCCCAACCTCTCATACAAAGATGTCTTCCAACTTCCCTTTCATTCTCGCTCTTCACCGCCATAACCATAACCATGTCTTCCTTCTCTGTTCGCTTTCTCACCCCACCACTCCCATGCCGCCCCAACAAGACACTCACATCAGCCACCACCCCAACCGTCTCTCCTGTAACCTCTTCTTCTCCTCCTCCTCCGGAGGTTGATGCCTCGAGGCTGCAGCCTAGAGTGGAGGAAAGAGACGGTTACTGGGTTCTTAAAGAACAGTACAGGGAAGGCATCAACCCTCAGGAGAAGATCAAGATTGAATCAGAGCCTATGAAGCTTTTCATGGAGAATGGTATTGAACAACTCTCTAAGATGTCTATTGAGGAGATTGACACCTCTAAGCTTACCAAAGATGATATTGATGTTAGGCTCAAATGGCTTGGTCTTTTCCATAGGAGAAAGCATCAATGTAAGCCCAACCTTCATTTTCTATTTTTCCTTCCAACTAAATTCATTTCTATAAACCATATTTGATTAGTTAGTTTCTTTAGTTAACGGTTGATTACACGTCCTTTTAGACTTCTAGTGTTGTTTATTTGTTTAAGTGTCCGGCATCCCTCCCCTCCTGAGCTAACTTTTAAAATTGACTTAGGCTAGGCTAATCTAATCTCAATTATAAGATGCGGTTAAAGTTTGTCCAATCCAATGTTATTAGGCTACCACTTTTTAATGCTCAGGCTCTAGACAATCATTATATTATCTCGATAGATGTGGGACTTCTAATAATAATCTTTGTATTATCACACATCTTTTATTTCTTTTGTTTTAGAGTGCATACTTTACAAGTTAATTATGCTAATTGCAAACTAAAATTTCGGCTACTTAGTATATATAAAAAACGTAGTAGCTATATACTTGTGTATAAATATATTTGCTGTATAAAATGCTGATTTTAGTGTACCCATTGCTGTGTATATACATGGTTAGTAATATATGTATTTATATACAAATGCACGACTGAATTCCGGTGTATGCATAGCATTTTGGTAGTTAATATTCAAGAAGGTGAAAATCATAAGATTATAACCGTCAAAACTGTTAGATTGTTTAATACCTTTGACTAAATTGTTTCGTTATCATCTGAACTAGTAAATATTTGTACATATAAGATATAACACATCAAACTTTAGAATGAAATGTTTTTGATTGTTGAAATTCAGATGGAAGGTTCATGATGAGGCTGAAGCTACCAAACGGAATAACAACAAGTGCTCAGACGCGGTACCTAGCGAGCGTGATAAAGAAGTATGGAAAAGACGGCTGCGCCGACGTGACGACGAGGCAGAACTGGCAGATCAGAGGAGTGGTTCTGGCCGACGTGCCGGAAATCTTGAAGGGTTTGGCTGAGGTTGGGTTGACAAGTTTGCAGAGTGGTATGGACAATGTGAGGAACCCTGTTGGTAACCCTCTTGCTGGCATTGACCCTCATGAGATTGTTGACACAAGGCCTTACACCAACTTGCTCTCACAATTTGTAACCAATAATTCAATTGGCAACCCTTCCATCTCTAACTTGTAAGTACTAACTATATACATTGCCAAATGTTTTAGTTTTTGTCTTTGGTGTTGAAAATTAATTGCCTAACACACTTATATACTGGTGGATTCATATACTAGACCAAATTGGGAATTTCGGTATGATTTTATAAGATATCAGAGAATTGGTCAATGTTTTATACTTAATGGATTCATTTTGTTCTGTTGTTAGATTGCTTAGAGTTGAGTTTTATACTCTGTTTTGGGAAGAGAAATTCAACTTGCTATGCCAAAAATAATAAGCATATAGTGTTAGATATATGCTATATGTGTCTATTCTCGTTATTTTGAACGATCTGTTCTCTATAATTCCGGATGATCAGTTTTCACACGGTTTTTATTTTCTATTGACTGACTGTTGGCTGGTATTCTGTTAGTTATCTAGCACTACTCGTGAGTGGTAGATATTACAAAACTTGAATAATGATTAGAGATCCTTAATGTGTGGAAATGCAGGCCAAGGAAGTGGAATGTGAGTGTGGTAGGGTCTCATGAACTGTATGAGCATCCACACATAAATGATTTGGCTTACATGCCTGCAAACAAGGATGGCCGTTTTGGATTCAACTTATTGGTTGGTGGTTTCTTCAGTGCTAAGAGGAATGCAGAGGCGGTTCCACTTGATGCATGGGTTTCAGCTGATGATGTTATCCCACTTTGCAAGGCTGTTCTTGAGGCCTTTAGGGATCTTGGCTTCAGAGGCAACAGACAGAAGACTAGGATGATGTGGTTGATTGATGAACTTGTAAGTTACCCTTTCTTTTATACTTTCATATAATACTCATAAACTAATGCAATTTCTAATGTCAAATATATTTTCTAATCTCAATTATGCAGGGAATTGAGGTATTTAGGGCTGAAGTTGAGAAAAGAATGCCAGAGAAGAAGCTAGAGAGAGCATCACAAGAAGATCTCATTGACAAACAATGGGAAAGAAGAGACTACTTAGGTGTTCATCCACAGAAGCAAGAAGGCCTAAGCTATGTTGGAATCCACATTCCAGTTGGCAGGATTCAAGCCGACGAGATGGATGAGCTAGCCCGTTTAGCCGACGAGTATGGCACTGGAGAACTCCGGCTCACGGTGGAGCAAAACATAATAATCCCAAACATTGAGAACTCGAAACTCGACTCCTTACTTAAGGAGCCTATACTGAAGGAAAGGTTCTCGCCGGAACCTTCCCTTCTTATGAAAACGCTGGTTGCCTGCACAGGCAACCAGTTCTGTGGACAAGCCATCATTGAGACAAAAGCAAGGGCATTGAAAGTAACTGAAGAAGTCGAGAGACGCGTGTCGGTGTCTAGGCCAGTGAGGATGCATTGGACAGGGTGCCCTAATAGTTGTGGGCAGGTTCAGGTTGCTGATATTGGATTCATGGGGTGCATGGCTAGGGATGAAAATGGTAAGCCAACTGAAGGTGTTGATATTTACTTGGGAGGGAAAATTGGGAGTGATTCACATTTGGGTGAGGTGTATAAGAAGAGTGTTCCTTGTAAGGACCTAGTGCCCATAGTTGTGGACATTATAGTAAATAAATTTGGGGGTGTCCTAAGGAACAGGGAAGAAGGGGATGAATAAGTGATGAGATGCATCAAATAAAAAGGATGTTTCATTTAGTATGATGTGTGTGTATATTTTTTTTCTTTCTTATAAGTTAGAATTTATTCTTTGCTGGTTTCTAAGTTAGATTTCTATTTCTAGTAACTTTCTTATCATTATTATCATGTAACATTAGCAAAATAATAAAGTTTAACCTTTCTTAAAGATCTCATGTCGATTTTGTTTCACATTGTTGACACTAATATAATAATGAGTGTCATTTTTATTCATGTTCATGTAATCATACATCATCTATATCAATTTGAATAAATTTACTGTTATATCTCTGTAATCATATATCATCTTGGCCTGAGAATTTTTGTTTTATATATTTACTTATTTTTATAAATTTTTAAAGATAAATTAGGAAACCACAGGGCACAAGTGTATTGGACACAACGGTGTAAATTTCGTTGTGCCTAAGGCATCGTTTGGTTAGTGTATAGAGACATATAAGACACATACACAAATACACAAATTGACATAGACACACGAGGACAGAGAATTTTTAAACTTGTTTGGTATACAAGCACACAGCAGTATGGCAATTTACATTTCTAACAAAATTACAATATTATCCTTGTAACAAACCACCATCATCACCTCTCTACACCCATTTCAGTTCACATAAGCCAGTAAACCACCATTAATAAATCTCAAATCTAAACATTCATAGAAAAAACCAAAACCAAATCAGCAGCAACAAATTCAATTCAACTCAAGTCATCAAAAAAAATTCAATTCAACTCAACTTCCTCACAAATTTCTTTAATCAAAATCTAAATAAATAATAAATGAATGATATATAAATTTAAAAATAAAATACAATAAACTGGAAGGAGATGCTAGGAAGAGAGAGAGGCAGATCTGTCATGTAGAGGAAAGCACGACAAAGCAGCCGGCGGAGGAATAGACAACGCAGTCAGATCTGTGAGGCGGCAAATCGAAAGGAAGATGGAGGCACAATAGAGGAGGCGGCAGAGGAAGAGCGATAAAAGAGGCAAGGTTCTTGGTGCGTCCATGGAGCGAACAAAAATCGCAGAGGGAAAGGAAAAAGGTCCGCAGTGACGAGGGTGAAGCAAGGTAGGCACGGTGGCGGCGGTCGCGGTGCTGGCAGTGGTGATGCAAGGTGAGAGTAGTGGTTGAGAAAGATGGAGGAGGAAGAAGCCAAGAGAGGGAGAGTGAGGAGCTGAGAGGGTAAGGATTAGGGAATTTGAAAAATATTTGGGGATAAAAATGTATTTTTATTATGTCTCATGGACAGTGTCTCAGTGTCTCGAGCATTTGCAGAGACACAAAATAGATGAATTTTGTGGGTATATGTGTGTAACGTGTCTTTCAAAATCTATGTCCCAAAAACCAAAAATTAGACATGTGTCACCGTGTCCATGCCTATAAGAGACATGGACATGAACCAAACGGTGCCAATGGCCCAATGAGACAGTTAAACCTGTGAGTGTTTTTTCTTTTTGGGTGATTAGTTTTTAAATTTAAACCCAAGTGTTGGTCGTCAACTCTTATCCTTCTCTATATAAAGGATTTGTCTAAATACATTATTTTCTAACGGAAAAGATTGAAAATAATAATTATTTTGAAAGAAGAGAAGTAGTGTATATTATATTTGTGAATAGCAGAATAAATTAATATCATGTACACATATTCATATATTCATTTTAATAAAATAATTTTTATTTTTTTTATAATGATTTAAAGTTTTTGTTAAATTTCATTATTTTTTTATGTGATAACTATGATTTTAATCATAAAGATTTAGAGTAAATATTAAATTGGTCATAAATTTTTTTTTTGTTGTTACAATGATCCCAAAGATATTATTTGTGTTCAAAATTATCATTTTGGACAAAATTATCCTTCACTACAATATTTTTTTATACAACATAACTTGTTTTAATATTTTTTTTAAATTATATTTTAACCCCTATAAATATATATATTTATAATTATAATGTTATCATTCTTTCTCTCTTCCTTCACCTCTTCTGCCTTTGCATCCCCTCCCTCTTCTTCCACTCTTTCTTTTTCTATGATCCACATTCCCACTCCCAATCGTCCACGAGGCATCAAAGAATTTAGAGACTTAAAAACAAAGCAAATAACACTAATTCTTGGACATTCACCCACCTGCATTCCAATTTCATATTTGTAATCAGATTCAACCAGAGTATGAAGATCTCAAGAAGAAACATGTCTAAGATGAAAATTGTTTTGGTGAAATTTAAGAAAGTTGAAAGCTTTATTTTCTAGGACATAGAAAGTTGAAAGCTTTTTCACTCCACACATGATGGACGGAGAAGAAATTACTAGATATAAATTATTTCTCCCTCAAACTCACACCCCCCACCATCTCAGTCTCAAACCAGCGGCGGTAGCGAGCACCAACAGTACCGGTGACGACGACTCTCCCTTCCTCTTCGGCGGTAGTGAGCTCAGATGACAAAGGCGCCATCACCTTCGTGCATCTTCGTTCCCTTCTCCTTCTCTCTCTTCTAACATCGTGTCGGCTCTTTCTCCCGTGCTCTCTATTGCGACGGCGACGGCGGCACCCAACCACGCCGGCGACGTCTTCATCTCCATTCTCTTCCCTGTAACTCGAGGATGCTTATTCTCTCTATTTTTCTTTCTTTCTTCGTGTGCGTGAGTTTTGGGTGTTTTGTGTGAGTTGTGGGTAAAATTAGAATCTGGATTAGGGTTGAAATTTAGGAGAAAATTGGAAAAGAAGCATACACATAGAAAAAGAAAAAAACATTATGCATGAAAATAAATTCAATTAATAAGTGATAGAACTATAAATTAAAAAGTGAAACACATTACAAGAAGATGAAACTACAAGAATTTTTAGATTTTTGATAAGGGAAGTTGAAAAGATGAACACAAGGAGGCTAGGGGTTAGAGTGAAATTATAGAAAATTTGAGGGTATAATATTAATAAAGATAAGGGCAAAACGATAAAAATGATGATTTTAAACATAAATGATACCTTAGCGACCATTTTAATAATAAAAAAAGATTGTGGCCAATTTGATTTTCACTATAAACCTTTATGATTAAAAACATACTTATCCCTAAACTTTATTATTATTTGATGCGTAAATTTATTAGATATAAAAATATATAAATAAATGCATGAATATGCGTACACGTAGAATTTTACTATATATAAATGGATGAGTAGTGTTACAAGTCCCACATCAGAAGGTCAACACCTAAAAGAGAGCCTTATAAAGCTTTGGGCTCTCCCACCTTTTGTGATGATAGTTCTTCCAAGGTCTTGTTACTTGTAACAATGATATGTTACGAGTCCCATATCGGGAGGCCAACACCTATAAAAGAGTCTCTTATAAGTCCTTGGGTTCTCCCACCACATGAGAAGCTAGCTTTTGTGGTGATGGTTCTCTCAAGATCGAATTGTTTGTAACAATAGTATTTTCATTGAGAGTAGGCAAGTCGAAAAGGCTACCTACGAAGGGTTCTGCCTAGTGGAGGGTTCT
This sequence comes from Stylosanthes scabra, assembly GCA_036250425.1. Taxonomy (NCBI): domain Eukaryota; kingdom Viridiplantae; phylum Streptophyta; class Magnoliopsida; order Fabales; family Fabaceae; genus Stylosanthes; species Stylosanthes scabra. The sequence continues at coordinate 245,572 of JASCZI010181263.1, read as the reverse complement.
GATCAATGCTATCTTACGACTTGGGTCAAAGAGCCTTATAAAATCTTAAGCTCTTCCACTATATAAGTTAACTTTTGTGGTGATGATTCTTCCAAAGTTTTGTTTTTTGTAATAAGTAGGGAGAAAAATAATGGAGGTGGAGTAATGATGTGTTCTTACATGGGATGGGAACGTGGAAATGATGGACACATATGAGGCACTTGTTCCAATGTGAGAGGTAACTTTCTCATGGCAAAAATCCACCTCATAAATAAATAAAGAGAGAATGGGAATGGGAGTCCCTTTCTCCCTCTCCCCGATTGTAATATTCACTTTCACAAAGCACCCATCCATGTATGATGTATATATCCAAGTTACATGAAATGCGAAGCCATTCAACTCGCCCCTTATTCCAAAATCCAAATAATAATGGTATAAAAAAGAATTAAATAAATAGAGGCAGCTAGCTAGTTACTACATAACATACTGCTAATAATAATCCTCCAGCTTTTTAGATTTTGTTTGTCTTCTTTTGCCACAAACCTACCACCCAGAGCACCTTGTTTTCTGTTTTTTTCTCTTTCTTTTTCTAGCAATTCTTCTATCCACGTTTTCTTTCATTCTCTCTGTTTGCTGCACTACGGATACATTACGACTGCATTTAGAGGAGAGACATAATGAAAACTGATATTAAATTAAATTTGTAATTATATTTAATTTAAAATTTATTAAAAATATAAATAAAAAAATAGAAATTAAATTAAATTAATAAAAAAACAAAAATTAATATTAACAATTTTAATATTAAATAAGCATATTTAAATAAAAAATATTAAAATTTTAATTTTTGTCCTTAAAAATTCTAGTTCATACCTTCTAGAAATTCTAAAAATATTAGAATTTCAATAATAAAGACTGAAATTTTATCTCAATTTCTATAAAACAAATATAATACCGAGTTACAATCACATAATTTTAATATTAAAGACAGCCTACTAGATTTTATTAGTTTAATGTTATTTAAGAAAACAAAAGAAAGCAGTATTTTTTTTAAAGAAATAATAATTACTTGTTGAACAGAAAATACCATATTTTAATATATAATATTTAAACTAAATAATTAGTCTAAACTATCATCATTAATATGTTTTCTAGAAAAGAATAAGAATGTTATTCGATTCATCGCCTTTTAAATGTTTGGAAAATAAAAATGACAAATGTACATCTCAATTATCAAGCCAGAGCGAGTAATGCTGCTGCTGCTATCCCACTATATGATCTTGAGGCAAGAAAATGACCTTGCTAGCTTTCGAAGATTCAATGGAGATGCCACTTTGGATTAAGTAGCAGCTACTACAGCTATATATTAGCTGATTCACTACTCATCTTATCAATTATTATATTATATATGAAAGCGATATTTTAATTTTATTATTATAATCTATGAAATCATATATATATTATGAAGAACAAAGAATTGAGGCGGAGAATAATCTAACATCACCTACCTTTCTATGGTCAAGTTAAATATTAAACAATTTCACTTTGTGATTTAAATATAACACACGCATTATTAGTTAACCTATATTATTATTTTCGGTAATATTACATGTCTAATTGTTAATATTACAGAAATAAAATTTTTTTTTACTAATATTTATATTCTTTTATATTGCTAATCAATGTGTATAAATTTATATAATGATACACATGGATTAATTTTATTACAGATTAGTAGGGTATTATTACATTATGTTAAAGTTGATTGTGAAATTTTAAGAGCCAGTTAGAAGCAACCATCTGTTTAGTGCCACTACTACTCATCAAAATTTTATCACCAGAGACGTGTTAAATCCACATTCTTGCTGTATATTTTCCTTGCTTTTTATAGCCGCACTTCTATGATCATCATCAGAAATTAACTGCCATATTTAGTATGAGAAAGTTTTTAAGTTTATCCGTGTATCGTTATATCTGTAATTTGTAATCGTTGATTTTGATTTATATATTTTTTATTTTCTTTTAATTAAGATCAACGATTATAGATTACAGATATATCGATACACCGGTATACTTCAAACTTTTCGATTAGTATGATAGTAACCTTGGTATCTTAAAGTGAGAGACTCTAAGATTTTGTTACACTCTTTCTAGGTGTTGATTATCTGATATAAGACTTTTTTTAATATTAATTTTTCAAAACTCGTAATATAATTTTTTTATGAGTTGGTATCTCCCCTGCTCTATTTAACAACTCTTTATCCAGCCTTATTTTTTTGGTTATGAATTATGACCCTTCATCAATCTTCAGAATTTTCTCTAGATAATGCTTATCGATTAGTCGAATCCTAATAATAAAATTAAGTCACTAATAATTAGGAGTGTCAAGTGGGTTAGTCCGTCCCGCCCCGCCTCGCCGAAAACCCGCACTTGGGCGGGCTAGCCCGCCTCGGTCCGCCTAATTTGGCGATCTTGAAATTCCACCCCGCCCTTCCTAATGGCCGGCTAGTGGGTTGGCGGGCTAAGCCCGCCTAACTTTTTTGTTTAAAAAATGAAAAATAATTAAATTTATTATTAAAAAAATATAATTTCACAAATATTTTAATAATCAATTATATTTAATTAAATATTATCCAAAATATCTAATTAAATATTATTTTCTTAATATAATTTTATAAAAATTTTAATAAATTATAATATTTTTTATTAATTATGTAATTATATTTCAAATTTAAAAAAAGTAGCGAAAATATTAAGCTCGGCGGGCCCGCCCCGCCGAAGTCCGCCAAAACCCGCAGACTAAACGGGACGGTTTAGGCGAGTTTGAGTATTATGTCGGTCCTAAAATTCTAGCCTGATCCGCTTTTTTAGGCGGACTAAATGGGCCAACCCGGCGAGTTTTGGTCTATTTGACATTTCTATTAATAATGTAACGAGCGATAAAATTTTAAAAGAATTATTATTACTAAAATTAGCTGTTATAGTATGATCGTACTAGCTGTTATAGTATGATCACTTTAAATCCAAATAAGTGCATTACATAATCAAATGTTTAAGTAGTTGCAGCCCTTAATTTTGAAAGTGTTGTACTTCGTACATGTGTTTATCGACAGCTACAAATGGATAAGCACTTATTACATGTTATTGCTGCTCGCATAGGATGATAAGGGATATAATTTTAGTCAAATTATTATAATTTAAAATAATATATGGAGAGAGACTGTTATGTTATGAGTTAATAGGAACAAAACATTACTATGACAAGACACAAAGCTAGGTTTGTGCGAATTGCAGCTAAACAAATGTTCCATTACAATTATTATTTTAAATTAGATAGATTGTGGATGGTGGATACTCTTTGATCTCCCTCTCTCCCATTATATTGTGGTGATGAGTGATGAGCAAGAAGAACATTCAGTGTTTTCTGACATTCTGTTTTTCATTGAATTAAAGGTGAAAGCGTGGCAGCCATAGGACATAGCCATGTGATATTAACGAATTAAATTCAAACTGGATTTCCCGCACACTTGCCACGCCAAATTCGGCGCTAAAGTATCTGTATGCGGATCTAGGATACGCTCCTATCAAAAAATAAATAAAAATCAATAACATAATATATTTTACAATAATTCTATGTGAATAAATAATTTTAACCAATCAAATCTAATTAAGTCATTTATTTTTATGTTAAATAGAAGACTATTTTGATGTTAAATAAAACTTTATTTATGTGCAATCTTTTTTATATTATTTGACACCGAAATAATATTCTATTTAGCATATAAATAAATCACGTAATTGAACTTAGTTGACCAAAATCACTTGTTCAAATAATATTACCCTATATTATATTACACACTTTCTCACATAATATTTATTTTAAATTTTATTTTAAATTTATGTGAATCTTACATAAGTTTTTTCTTTTCTTTTATTTACCTTTTACTAAATTTTTTATTTTGAAATCCAATAAAATTGAACTTTAGATTTTTAGATCACAAATTCTAATATTATGTTACAAAATTATTTGTTCCAAAAACTTAATTTAATAAGAGGAAATAACATAAATAATTATATCTCTATGTGTTAAAAATTAAATTAAATATCTTAAGGATAATTTAGTTAAACAAATCATGTGCGAAGATACACATTACCAAATTCTATTATATATTGCATTTTCAATAATACTTGTAGCAGACTCCATATATTAAATAAATAGACATAATTAGTAAAAGCTTAAATTAACTAAGTTCTAATAGTTTTATAAAATTTTTAATTAGGTCCTTATATATATTTTTTTAATTAGGTTCTTATATTATTTTAAATTTTATAATTAGGTCCTTGTCATGACAAAAAGTTAAAATTAATAAAAGATTCTATCTCTAAATTGAAAATATCACAAAAACTAATGGCTATCTCGCTAAATATAATATTTCTCTCTATTTTAGAATGATAAAATAATCATTCTTATTCTTTTTTAACATACTTTAAACTTCCTAAAAATATGCAACTTTGATTCATACAAGTTGAGAATATTTTCAAATAATATTGATGAAAAAAGATAAATAAAAAATATATTTAAATGAGTATAAGCCTTACGTAAACTGTAAGGTACGAAAATATTAAAAAAATTATATTTTATAAATATTTTCTTTCAACATTTAGTATTAATAGGAATCAAATTACAAATTTAAAAAAATATATAAATTTAATTGAAAAGAAAAATAATATAAGAATCTAATTAAAATTTTGTGAAATTATAGAAACTATAAGAATAATTAAACATTAGTAAAGTTCTATAATGAAACAATCAGCCAAACTAAATCCGCGTCTAGTGCTGCCTTCCACATATTATGTTGAGGGAAATAACTAAGTAGTAATCCAAGGTAAGTAGCAACGTGTTATTATGTTATTGTTATTATAATATTAATTAATTTATTTTGTTTAATATTATTAATTATTTTATGGAATTAATAAGAGTAATATTGCATTTTATAAGAATATTAATTTATTCATTGTGGTAGCTGCTGGTAGGTCACATAGGTTTCTAGTGTAGGAAAAATTGCCACCCCACAAAGGAATATATTAACCATCATATGTTCATGAATTCCAAAGGAGAGGAATGGGGCAGAGCCGTACAGCTTTGGCATTTTATCTTTTTCTCTTGCAATAATATCTTTTCATATCTAATAACAAGATTCATTTTTTTTTTGCCTTCATTTAATTTGGATGATGCAAGTTATGGCCCCGTAAAAATAGCCTATGGAAATATATATCTATTTTTATTTGGATGGAACTAATGACATTATTAGGGTTTTGAATTCATACTAGGAAGTTTTATGAAGGGAATATAGCAATATCTCTTAGCATTTAGCAAGATATATTTTTTTTTAAATTTCTAAAACTTGATTTAGATTTTTTTGTTAAAAAGTTAAGATATATATTTAATTATTACCGAGATGAACAATTCCTTATTATAACAACTTATATATTTATGTATAAGTTCCAAATTTGAACTTGTCTTGCCGTAAATCCAACCATGATGGCGAGCGTGGAATAGAAGAATAAGAACACTAGTATTGCTCTAGTTGGATAATATCTAAAGTCTTCTTTTTAGATTACACATATCTTTTTTGAAAGAGATGATTGATCGATATATATAATGGGCTACATTTTATTTATTTATCTTAACTTTCCCATTGCTATTATTTGATTTTTTTTCTCCAACATTTGGATAATATATATATGCATCTTGCTGTATGGATTAATATATTTAGAATTTAATTTTAATGTAATGTTAATATACGGAAAGAGTTTTTCATTTATACGATTATCTAATTAAATTTTTGTTTGTTTAGGTAATTTTTGAAGTAGACTAAAAAATAATTATATCAATTTTTTATTATTTTTATTTATTTATCTTTTTCCCTTCCTAGAGAGTAATAAATAATAATAGTGATCTGAAGGAATGGTACCTAATACAACTTCACTAATCTGGGGTCGCCATTTTAAATCACTATATATTATTCCTTATATACCAATTCCAATTCCTTTTTTTCTTTTTCTTTTTTTTCTAATTTGTTTTATGAAGCATCTTAGAAAAAAAAAGGAAGAAAAGAAAACCTCTTACTTACTAGTTTCTAAACGAAATTGTATTGTTTTGTTTTTAAACGAATTTCTAAAAACCCTACTCTTTTTTGTATGTATCTTTATTTTCACCCACAAACGATCACCGAACACGACTAACTAATACTGGTATTAAATTAGCCACTTTTTTTTTGGAGACTTAAATTAGCTAGCTATATATAGCCACTTTGTTTTAGCTATTTTGCCAAAGTTGGATTCAGTTAATTATAAAATAAGTATAATTTTTTTAATTAGTTAATATTAGCTAAAAAAAATTATTGTAAATTTACTATTTTAACCCTCATCACTTTTTGGAGAGTTTATAGTTAAGATTAAAATTTTTGAATTTAATAAGATTTAAGGTTTGATATTAACACTTAAGATTTAAGGTAATTGATGATATTAATTGAAAAATAACTAGTTTTCTAGCTAATTGAACTTTAAGTTTTAATTAGATTGCCGCTCTTATTTGGCTATGGTCAACTCATGTTCTAGTTATAGCTTATGCACTTCTGGTTTTGGATAAATTCCAAATAAAGTATGACATGTAACTATTATAAATCTTTAAAGATCTTACTTCAAGGTGGAAGCCCTAGTTAGATGTATATGACTCATTTTATTCAATCCCGTTAATGTATATCTTTTGAATTAATCTACGTGTATCACTATATATTTTCGTATATATTATTTTTTAGCACGAAAAATATAAATTGTAGCACAAAAATAATAAAATTTATGTGCTAATATTTATATTTTTATATTAAAAATAATGTGTATAAAAATATATAATTGAACATATAACATTACCGATATCTTTTATACTAGTAAATAATGTTTTACTAATACTAGTTTTTTAGTAACTAATTAATACATATTTTTTAATTTTGTTATTTAAAAAGTAATTTAAATATACAATTAATTAATAACAATTATATTTTTACACATGTGTTAAGAGTATTTGGTGTATGAATAATATTTTTTCATTTTATTAATTATACTGGTGTTATTTATAATTTATTTTAAAGATTTTTCAAGTCAATAGCCCAAAAATGAAACTATCATACTTGAAATTGGGTTAGTGATTAAATTGGTCCCAAAATATCATGTTCATCAAATTAATTCTTGAAAATTTGTTAGTTATATTGATCTTGATAAATACAATACTCAGTCAAATTAGTTATTCTACCAATCAGACGATGACTAACACATGTATGTTATCACAAAATAATTGGATAATATGTCATATATTAACCAATCGTTTTATAATATATGTTATCTAATTAATAAAATGATTAATTTGATTAAAAATTATATATTTCAAAAACTAATTAATATAACTAATAAAATTTTTTAAAAACTAATTTGAAGAACATAAATATTTTTTTAAACTAATTTCAACGTTAACCCTGATTGAAAACCTATTTAAGGATCTACTCATAACGGGTTTTGCTTATATAAGGCAATAAGAGTCAAATTCTTGATACTTGATTACATAGAGCATATACATTTAACTAAAGCTATAAGCTTTAATTTTGAAACTTGAAAGCATGCATATAACTTAGTAAGTAGGGACTTCACACAATCTTACATAAACCAATAATTCATTTTATGGGGAGTAATTGAAATAAGTGGATAATAATGCTGGAGTTATGTACAACATAATAATAACAAGAACTTAACAAGATGCCAGAAAGTAACTGAAAAAGTGATTGAAGAGAACAGAACAATAATGTGTCGGTACGTTTTCATGCATTTATGGGGCGGCTACATAATTGGATTGCGCATGATACGCAATAGGTCTATTTATATGCACTACTTTTTCATATTAATTTTGCATTATTCTAGCTAGCTAGCTGTGTTACTTGATGTGTTACATTTTTGTCTTAAATAAAATTTATAAAATAATAGAGGATGGAGCACAATATATGTAGGAATATATGCCGATATATCTATATGCATGTGTATGTATATAAGGAGACAAAGTTGAAGCGTGGTAGAGAAAATCGCCTATAGATACCAAAATCTTGAAAACCCGGAAACAACTCACCATTTAATAGCAATCATAATAATTCATAAAATTTAAAGAGGAGCAGAAGATCTGCAGAAGATCTAACATATATATATATGATTATTATTTCTTATTTTATAAATATTTAAAATAAAGTATACGAATAAGTGATTTTCACCGACTAAGTACAATCAGGTGATTTATTTTTATGTTAAATAGAAGACTATTTCGGTATTAAATAGAATTTTATTTAGGTGCACTTTTTTATACTATTTAACACTGAAATAATATTCTATTTAACATAGAAATAAACCACTTGGTTACACTTGGTTGGCCAAAACTACTTGTTCAAATAACGTTATCCAATAAAATATATTTATTATCCTTAACATTTATGAGAAGTTTCAAAAATATCTTTAACGTTTAATTTATTCAATTTTACTACCAATGTTTTTGAATAGTTTTAAATTTATCCTTAATGGCAATTTTTTTTTCAATTTTATCGTTCTTTATATACAATCCACCACCACAACACCTACCAAATGTGAAGATTTGAAAAGCTTTTGTAGAGCTCATGATGGTGACGTCGGCGACAATGTAAAGGAAAAAAAGAGATAATGATAATGGCGAGCAATGAAGGTAGAAAGTGAGTTTGAAAAGAAGAGTGATTTTAAGAGCGAAAAAATATTATTTTATGATAATGATTATGAATATGAATAGCATTTGGACGATAAACTTGAAAAAATATTATTAATCACATGTTAATTGATAAATATTTGACGGTAGAATATAAAGTTGAAACTAATTAAAAACGTTAAAAATAAAATTGAATTAAATTACGTGTTAAAAATTATTTTTAAAACTTACACAAATTTTAAGGATAAAAAGCCTACTTTATTTGCTAATTGCTATGAACTATGAAAGATAAGGATTCGATTGAATTTTCTTTTGTGTGTTAAATATCAATCATGCTATATGGATTTTTTTAAAAAAAATAGAAAAAAGATAGTTGGCAATTAATTCCAATATAAGAATATGTATTTTGTGTTTATAAAGAAATTGATTATATTTTTATAAAAATATTTTATTATTCGGCTATAATGTGATTGATTATAAATTTATAATATGTCATTATTCTGATAGTTGACTATTTATTTAAAAAATGAAATAAATAACATATACACAAATATATTATAACAAAATTCGTCATTGAATTATAGTATTCTTGTAACTAATCCAGTTCTTTTTTCTACTAATCCAGTTAAACTGCGTAACCATATATATATATATATATAATAACTATTAATTGCTAAAATAAATGTTAAACTCTATTGAATTTTTACTTTTCAATCTAAAAAATGCAATAAGTTGTAAGACCGAAGATAAGAAGAACTAACTCATTTAACAATAACAAAATAAAATAGCAATGTTACAAGAGATCAGTATAATTTATTATTTTGACCGGTACTTATTAGTTAATAAAATTTAAAAATAAAAAAAACTAGGGAACCAACGTATATGAGTTATGAATGATAACTCATATAAATTTTAAATGATAACTTAATTATTAATATATGAGTTATGAATGATAATTCATATAAAGTTTAGATGATAACTTAATTATTGACTCCCTAATGTGCTCCTTAAAATTGATTCCGTAACATTGTTCTTAAAAATACGATATCCAACCGCTAATAATTAAAAGTATTGAGTAATTGATTAAAAGTACTTATTAATATAAATTAAAGACCTAGTAACTTTTCTCAAAAAATAAAAAAAAATTGAACATTGAAAACTATGGTGAGCGCTACTTGTTATCAAGAAAATCAATTGAGTAGTCTGTTCTATAGTTTATTGCAGCTATCTGATTCTGCATTGAGTTAGAACTTAGAAGTCAGAATCAAGGAATAATAATGCGTAACAGAAAAAGCTATTTGTTGTAACAAACAAGCTGAGTCAGCAAATAAACTCTAACTAACCGCTATGTGTTATTACAATAATTATATTTGCACATCAAAATCAGTATCTAAAATAGCCATCAACGTATAATACGTATTGAAATACTAAATATATACTAAAAATAAATTAATCACACATATATTTTGTATTTCAATACGTATTATATACTGATGGTTGATTTTAGTAGCTAATTTTGATATACACCTAACATAACTCGTGTTATTATTACCATGCTCATTGCAAAAGTTGCATAAGCATGCACAATAGTTGTAACATGAAACCACATACATTTTAGAATTTAGATGTTGAATTTGTTGACGTAATGAAAATAAAGATGTTTCCATATATAATGAAGTGCAAAGTGAGCATTGTCTAATTGGATCCCTCTAATCTAGCAAGGGCCAAGGGCCCTGTTTCTTATATAATATATGAAATTATGAATAAGAATGTGCATGGCTTTCAGGCACTTCCCAATAGGCAATAGTAGTAATAATATTTCAGTTTGGTGGGGAGCATGTACATTTCATGCCCACTACCAAGAACTTGTATGTATGTATCACTATTGTACCATTAACATCGTGCTTAATCTTTATTTTATTTTATTTTTATTTCGAATAAAATAATTTGAAAATAAATTATTGTGTTTTTTTTTGTGTCCCATAAATTATTGTGTTTAGATTTAAAATAGAAATTTTATTTGATTTATAAACTAATATTTTTGTTTGGATTACAAGAAAATTGATTTCATTTGAATTTTATGATTTTCCATTTTGTCCTTGATGATTTTCTCAACAAGCATTTCACATAGAAAAATGCATTTCGAGATCTTTATCTTTTTTTCCCAGTAATTTTTCTTTGGGTTATGCTAATTCCAAATTAAAATTAGCCATTAAAATCTACTACTAATGTATAATACATATTAAAAATTATAAAATTACATATGTATACATGGCTGATTTTTTAGTGTAATTTTTTATTTTGTCATGGTTAACACATACAATAACTCTTAGCTTTTCATTTTTATTTCTTTTTTCATTTTCTTGTAATAAAAAAATCAATTTTAATTTTTAAAAAATAGAACAAAAAATGAAAATTAAATATATGAAAAAGTATAAAAAAATCAAATTTTAATTAGCTTCATCCAATTTTAAGATTTTGATTTATAACTTATAATTTATGATTTATAATTAAGAATTTATGATATAAAGTTTATAACTTAAAATAAAATAGTTTTAAAAATTTAGAGTTTAAATTAATTATCTAATATTACTCTAAATATATTTATATTTACTCAAGAATAAGGTGAAATAAAGGAAATTAGAAGGAAGAAAGAAAGGAAAGAAATGGCATAAATGGGAAAGGAGAGAGAGTCCCACAGCGTACCAGCTTCTTCTGGTGGAGTCTCCGAAGTCTCTGGGGCCTGGACCACCTTGATCTTGACACGTGCCAGAACCCTTTGATCGCGACCCGATGGTCCACCTACACCTGAGGTTTTTCCCTCGCGAACCTTCCACGTTGGCACTGTACTGTCACTATGTGGGTCCCACTTCTCCGCTGTCCATCCGATCTCGCAAAACTCCTCCATCACAACGGCTCTAACGTGTGAGCTGTAATGCACCGCCGTATCACCGGGACCCACTCTCCCACATGAACTCTCGCCGGCAAAACTAGATTTGCCTCTCGATATGCCCTCACACTTCACACTTCCTTTTCTTTCTCTATTTTTTTCTAAAAAAAATTATATATTTTTAGTGATTTATTTTAAATTGGTGAAATTTCTGGTCGTTGTTCTTGGTTTCAGGAGAGATACTTTTTTTTTCAATCATGTCATTGAATAAGGACAGAAACTAAATCATGCATATAATCACACAAGCAAAATTATTATAAGCTAACTTACTACTACTCAAGAAGTAGGGTTTTTGACTTCAATTGTTACTACCTATTACTAGCATGCATGACTTATATATGTTTTTGTGGTATAAATTGCATCACATTGGGGATTCAATTTTTTTTAATATTTTCTTCCCCCGCCATGAAAAATTGATCAATTAAACCGATCAATCCAATTAACAAACGGAAAACGACTCCTTTATATATAATATAACCAAACATTAAAACATCTTTCTTTCTTTTTAATAGTGAAAACACCTTTCTTATAATAATAATAATAGTAATAATAATAATAATAATAACACCTTTAATACTATTGTTAATCTTTTTTCTCATTTTATTTTTCCCACCTAATAATAAGACATATATAATTTAACAACAACAAAATTTTATTCTACTAAATTAAATAAGTTGCTACATTTACATGTGGCTCAAATAATGTTATTGAGTTTTATCATAAATTATATTTACAATAAATTAACTATATGCAGATTTATTTTGATCACCTCGTATATAATTTTCTTGGACATTTCTCTACTTTTTTACCTCTGTCTATTTTTTATTTTATCCATGATTCAAATAATAACCGATTTGGAAAAGAAAAGTGTTAGTTTGAATAATAACACAAGGATCAAATAATTACATAATCCTTAACATGCACATTGGGAATTTTACTTTGTGGGGCTATGCATGTTATAACTCTTATGTAATTCCTTTAAGAGTTCAACACTTCTTAAACTGTCATCTAATGATGAAATGTTGTAATCTCACTCTTTTCTCTTTGAAAATGCAAAATAGTTATATTATAAAGAAAGTTTTCAAATATACGGTACACCGATATATCTATAATTTATAACTGTTAATTTTAATTTATATATATTTTATATTCTTTTAATTACAATCAACAATTACAAATATATCGATATACTTAAAAATTTTTCTATAGTATATTTATTTTCTTTCGCTAACTTTATGTGCAGGGTCCCGCCCCACTTTTTGTTTGAGTTAATTAAGTAATTGTGTTCCCCTAGTGTTTTGTCAATCTTATGTTGATGTTCAATCATGGAGAAAAATTGTACTATTAAAACTGTTTTAAGATAAGAATCCTAATACCAACATCTACAACATCAATTTCTACAAATACATATCCCTACTCATCACATGGAGGTTGATTTTGAATAAATAATATATCTCCACTTGTTAATTTTAATTCATTTGTTGTCCTTTTCTAATAGTAATTTTAAGTATATATCACTGTTTATATTAGTGTACTTTCACAATTTTGTGATTCAAATAAAAAGAACACACAAGAATGGTCGGAGGAAATTGTGAACCACATTGATTCCTTAAGCACAAGGAATATATATAGGGGTTAGATCTCTAGATTTTTTTTTATGTTCTTTTGGGTATCAGTTTTCTCTTGAAAACCTACCATATCTAATAACCATGAATATGTTATATTTGTTCGGTGGAAAAAATTACATAAAATCAACTTTTAGGCAGTCCATATTAACTAAACTTTAGAGTTTATGATTTATAATTTAAGATAAATAAAATAATTTAAAAATATTTAAATATGATATTGATTAAAAAAATAAATTATCTAGCCTTACTCATTTATTCGATATATGTTGTTATATATTAGAATCTGGTGCCATTGGGCCCATGCAAGTAATAAAAAGGAGGGAGCAAGGATATTTATTCTAGTTAGCATAGTTTAATTAGGGGGAAAAGAAAGAGGAAACTGGAAAAGAAAAATCAGTCGGAAAAAATTAGAATGTATTTGGTTTGTGTTTTTATTTTTTATTTTATTTTTTATTGTTTAAATTTTGTGAAGAAAAAAAGAAAATGGTAAAAATAATAAAATCTTATTTTTTACTATTTTTTCACTTTTTTAACAAAATTCATAAAATAGAAAATATAGAAAATAAAAACATAAACAAAACACACTCTTAGGTGGTCTTTGATTTGAAAAAATATTTTTATTTTCATTTTTAATTTTCGTTTTTTGAAAACTATTTTTGTTTTCAAATTTTTAGATTTTAAAAAATATGTTTGTTTTAATCATTATTTTAAATTTCCAAAAAATTGAAAACACTAAAAACATTTTGATTTGATTGTTTTTAATATATTAAATTTTTTTAAAATGTATATTATATAAACAAATATTCATGCATAATGCCATATATAAATTCACTATTTTTAAAATGTTATATATTGACGCATAAATTCATTTTATTCTTCTCAAACTTCATGTAATTTAAGCAAAAAAATTTTTTCATGTAATTCATTCACAAGCATAAATACAATTAACAAATAAACTAGAACTTTAATTTGCCACAAAAATGTAAGTAATTTTTTTGAATTAGTTACTAGCAAAATAGCCAAAATATAATCTTATTAAATCATCCAAAATCACATTATGTTCAACATACTTGGGTCATATATTAAGTACATGTAATACTCAATGATTTTAACTAGCACACATTTTATTTGCAATTGTATCTCACACATGCACCATCTTATGCTAATAAATATCAATTACTATTAAATACGAGACTCTACAAAAAAAAAAAAAAGAGATATCAACAATGTTATTATAACTATTAGTAGGAGTGGAAGTAAAACAAAACTCAACCTCTTTTAAGAAAAAATCAGCATAATAATACATAAAAGAAAAATGGGGAGAAACAAAATCCACAAAATGTCATTCCATAAAAAAACTCATAAAAAAAAGAATGTTTCATTTTTTTAGAAAAATAAAATTTATCAAAAAATAGTGACAAGAGGCAGCACAACTGGAGGCAATGCAACAGGAACAAGAAGGAAAACAATGGCCAAATAAAAAAAGCTCTGAAAGGGTGAAGAGAATAGAGGTGGCACAAAGAAAAGTCAATTAAAGAAAAACTGAGAGAATGAAAAAGATGGAGAAAAAAAGAAATAAAGAGAGATATGTTTAGAAAAAATGTGTTTTTTTTTTTCGTTTTTCACTGTAATGAGTGTCAAAAAAAAAAGATCTTATGTAATTACATATATAACACCGTGTTTTTAAAGTTTCAAAATAAAAATTATGAAAACAGAGAATCAGTATTTTTTTTATTTTATTTCACGTTATTTTAAAAACATTTTGATATAAATAATTTTCATTTTTTCAAACTAACGTTTTCATATTTTTTTTTCATTTTGAGTGGAAATGAAAACTGAAAACACTCGGATCAAACACCGCTTAGATTTTCAATTTTTTATCATAATAACAAGTAAAAATTTACGCACATTATATAATTTGATTATTTTAAAATTCTATTAATTAATGATATATATAACCTACTAGGGGTCAATATATTTTTATTATAAAAAATAAGAGAATCGAGTAATGTATGTTAATTTAAAAATAAGACTAGAATTTTTTTAAAAAAAAAGTATTGACCTCCTAAAGTTTTTCAATTTATACATATACTACGCTCTGCATGTATAGAAATTAAATCTAAAAAGTTTGTCACTACATATATTATTAACGCTTTCCCCTACTTGCATGGGCTTAAAATAAAAAAGCATTGACACACATGACTCAATGTCGGTTCATATGTGTAAACTTTTGTGTGTGTGTGGGGTAGAGTATTGAAGTATGGAAATTATTATTGTTGTTGTTAATTAATTTATTACATATTGATTTCATTTCAGAGTATAAATATTAATCACTTTGGATTTGTGGTTATGTATATAAAGCTTAAATAAGTTTAAAGAAAAGTTAAAAGACTCTCCATATGATTATCAGGCATAAGCTAAGGCGTAATGTATTTATTTAGGGTTTAAAATTTAAATCATTTTACATACAATTAAGCTACACTTTTTTTCCTTTTGATTTTTGTTTCATCTTGTTATATTTTGAGCTCTTTGTTTTATTTTTTTTTTCTTTCAATGGATTCTCAAATGATACTAACATTTATGCATAAAATAAAATTTAAACTTATTTTAGATATATTTAAACTTTTATGCATAAAAAATGAAATGACATGTAGAAAGATTTAATGTGTCAATCTATCATTTCTGTCATTTGATTTTTTATTTCAAATGACATAAGGACATATAATTACAAATAATAAAACACATATATAATTATATCTTTCGTTTCACATTCTCAATTGACAGAAAAACTTAATGTATCAATTATTTTTTATTTATTATTGGGATCTATTTAGTAGTTTTTATTCACAAGAGTTATTAGTTCAAAAACAAAATTTTCAAAAATTTAGTTAGTCCTTTTGATTGTTCATTAAACATAGAACACCTTATTAATATAATTAAATACAATAATAAATATTCATGTACACATGAAACACATAAACACATGATATATTCATTCACATGATATATTTATTTACAATAAATATTTTATGTGTACCTAATGTATTTATGTGTATATGTAGCATTATTAAATTAAATAATATAAAAAAAATTTCCTTAAATGCATTAACTTACAGTAGAGAAGTGTGCTACCGCCCTAACCTAAACACAAAAGTTATTTTACTGATAATAAGCTTTTTAATTAAGTTGTTGTCTAGCTATATTTAATCATTACTTTTCAAAAGTTAGTTTACTTTATAAACTAAAGCTGAGGAAATTAAGAGAAGTAATGAACTACCACAAGTAATATCACGAAAATGTAAAAATCATCTCTGTATTAAAATTCAGCTTTATTTTAAGATAATATTTTTTTAAAAAAATAACAATATTTTTAAAATAATAACACTTTTAAAATAAAAAGTCCTAGTAAAAAATATTTTTAAAATCTTGATAAGGACATCTATCCACCATGAACTACCCTTGTCAAATAGTTTCCATCATAATAAATTTAGTATATAATACTATCCCTTCAACATACATCAACCCCATTTACCCTGATTACTAATTAGTTATTTAATTATCTAGGTGCTTTTTGTATGTTCATTTACCCAATATGTACGAGCGAGCGAGTAAATGTTCCGGGGGTTCTTAAAATTGAGCTTGTGTATTAAAATGTTCTTTAAATCCTAATTGAATTATTAAGATTTACAAGATTAAACTCCAAACACCATAGTAATTTTTGTATTCAATATGTATCTATTATAATATTGTGTGAATCAGCTTTATGTCCTCAAAGTACTCCAACTAACCTGCTGACATGTACAAATTAGTTAGAGATTAGTTTTTCTGTTAGACTAGTATATATAGTTATAGGTGTAACTTTACCATTTGAATTTCACTAATCTAATTTTCAGTATCTGTAAATCCACATTCTCTGGATTCAGAGTTTAGAAGCTCTCTTTTCTTTCTTGCTTGTTTCTGTGTTTTTCCCTTGCTGCTCATAGCTCGAACTGCTAATTTTCACATGGTGTGGTGAGCGTGGAGCAAGGTAGAGAAACCAGAACTCGAGAAGAGTTAGTGAAACCAATTCTTGATCGATCAATTGAAGATTTTCTTCACGTTTTTCTCATCTTTTGTGTTCGATCTTCTCCTAGACTCATACGACAGAGACTGATGAGAGCTGTTTGCCAAGCTACACTGGTTTGACAAATAGTGTTCCGATCAGCGAGTTAGGGAGAAGAAGATTTTGTTTTCGGTTCCTGCGGCAACAGATCAGAAACTTGTCATTTCTTTCTTCCGATTTCTTGTTCGAAGAGAAATCTTGATCAACTTCTGTCATCTTCTTTCGTTTTCTTTCAATTTCAGAAATTGAAGTTCTTTCTGCATCAATGGCAACCAATTCATCAAGTTCTGGTCAACCTAATTTTTCTGGAATCGATTTGCAACGAGCCCTTGTTACTTACATCATAGCGAAAATCCTGGAACACCGCTAATATCCATGGTATTGAGCTCAAACAACTTTCACAGCTGGGAGAGAGCCATGGTACGTGCTTTAAGTTCTAAAAACAAGATTAAGTTTGTAAATGGTAGTATTGTAAAGCCAAATCCTTCAGATTCTCTGTTTGATATATGGGAGCGTTGCAACAATTATGTCATTTTTTGGATTAATCTGTCACTTAGTCTTGATATAGCACAGAGTGTAGTGTGGCACAATGTAGCTTCAGATCTTTGGAAAGACTTTAAACATAGGTATTTTCAAGGTGATGTATTCAAAGTAGCTGGGTTAGAAGAAGAGATGTTCATGCTTAAACAAGGAGATTTGAGCATGACAGATTACTTTACAAAGCTCAAAAGTGTTTGGGAAGAATTAGAGAATTTTCGACCACTGCCAGATTGCGTTCACTGCAAGGATGGAAGTTGTGCTTGTGGAACCATTATGAGAGGCTATAGAGATGAGACTTATATTGTTCGTTTTCTAAGAGGCCTGAATGAGCAATATTCGACAGTAAGATCTCAGATCATGTTGATGAAGCCGTTACCCAGCATTGAGCAAGCTTTCTCTTTACTGTTACAATAAGACAGACAGTTCCAATGCAGTGAACCCATCTCTGACAACAAGATTCTACTGAGCACTACTCAACACCAATCCTCAACACAAGGAGGAAGAGGCAGAGGAAGAGGGGAGAAAAACTCTGGAAAAGGGAGAGGACGATCAAAAGAATGTTCATATTGTGGCAAAACCGGCCACCTAATCGATACATGCTATAAGAAGCATGGTTACCCTCCTCACCTTAAGGATAAAGGGGCAAGAATTAATGTTGTTACTGATGATGAGAACTATGTAAGATTCAGTAATGACCAGCTGGAAAAGGACAGTAGTGCAGATTTGGAGTTTACAACTGAGCAAAAGCATGCTTTGCTAGCTCTCTTGAAGCAGCCATCCTTGGATACACACAAGTCTCAAACCAATGTCAATCAAATAGTGTCCCTGCCATCTCACCAAGGTATTGCGTATGCCATGTCCATATCTATCTTTAAGTCAAATTATTGGGTAATAGACTCAGGAGCAACAGATCATGTAGCTTATTGTTTAGAGTCTTTCCAGTCTTTGCACAAAATAGAACCTATACTTGTTAGGATGCCAGATGGAACAAACACTGTCACCTCTACAGCAGGAACCATAGTTTTTTCTAAAACTTTTTTCCTTACTAAGGTCCTATACATTCCAAGTTTTAAGTTTAATCTCATCTCTATCTCAAAGACTACTCAATCACTAAAGTGTGAATTTGTGTTTGATGAAAAATGTTGCAAGATCCAGGACTGCCTTTCATCGAAGATGATTGGTGTAGCTGAGCAAAGGAGGGGATTATATGCTTTTGAGAGTCTAAAACCTGTTAGGAACTTTCACCTCAAGCCAGCAATCAAAGCAACAACACTCACCTCACAATCACAACAAGCACAACACATTAGTACTCACAATAAAGATCATAGAACAGAAAATAAAAATGCATTGAGACTTTGGCATCTTAGATTAGGCCACTTATCAAATAACAGAATTCATGTAATGCAAAAGAATTATGATTTCATTAATAAATCAGCATTGTATAGCACTCCTTGTGATTCTTGTCATTATGCTAAACAAAAACGTTTTCCATTTCCAATTAGTGATTCTGTATCAGAAGAATTATTTGATTTAGTACACATTGACATTTGGGGACCTATAAATGTTACTTCTACTGCTGGACATAAATATTTTCTCACAATTGTTGAAGACAAAAGTAGATTTTGTTGGTTATTTTTCATGAAACATCAGTCTGAAGCTGCCACTTTGCTTAAGCATTTTATATAGTTAGTTCAAACTCAGTTCAACAAAGTTATTAAACAAATTAGATCAGACAATGGAGCTGAGTTCAAACTAACTGAATTTTATGCAAATAAAGGAATTATACATCAAACCACGTGTGTTGAGACTCCTCAACAAAATGGTATTGTTGAAAGGAAGTATCAACACATTTTGGCAGTTACAAGAGCAATTATGTTTCATGCAAATTTACCTAAGAAGCTATGGCATTATGCAGCAGCTCATGCGATTCACATTATCAATAGAATTCCAAGCAGCATTTTGAAAAACAAGTCCCCTTATGAAATTTTGTACAACAAACTTGCTGATATTGAAAATTTTAAAGTTTTTGGGTGTTTAGCATATGCTGCAACCATTCATGCTCATAGAAAGAAATTAGATTCTAGAGCAAGAAAATGTATTTTCTTAGGTTACAAACAGGGAGCAAAATGCTACATTTTGTATGATTTGTCTTCTAGAGAGATATTTCTTTCAAGAGATGTTGTTTTTTATGAGCATTTCATGCCATTCATACATGAACAAAATTCTGTTCCCAATTGCAAAAATACACATTCAAGCATTAGGTTTTCAGATCCCTTCATTTTTGATAATGAATCAGAAGTTGTTTTTCATGTACCTACATTACAAGCTAATCATTCATCATCCATATCTTATCACTCTAACACTAGCTTAGATCTTTCATCACACAATGACATAACACACTCACAACAAGAAAGTACTTCAACTCAATCACACACTCATCACAATACTGGCATAGTGGCTGAAAGACCTCTCAGGGAAAGAAAACCTCCCTCTTATCTAAAAGACTACCATTGTTTCTTAATGACTAGCTCATCTACACTACCAAATTCATGTAGGTACCCTCTTTCCAGTGTCCTTTATTATGATAGGTTGTCTAGCACCAAAAGAAACTTCTCTATAGCCCTAAACATAAATACTGACCCCAGAACATATGAAGAGGCTGTGATGTATCCCTGCTGGCAAGAGGCTATCAAATCAGAGCTTGAAGCACTTGATAAAACGAAAAATTGGTCACTTACTACTCTGCCAACTGGTAAGCATGCTATAGGCTGTAAATGGGTTTTCAAAACTAAACTAAAGGCTGATGGAAGTGTTGAAAGATGCAAGGCTAGGTTGGTGGCTAAAGGGTTCACCCAAGTTGCAGGCCATAATTTTTTTGACACATTTAGCCTAGTTGTGAAGATGAACACCTTGAGAATTCTCCTAGCAATTGCAGCATCCAAAAACTGGATTATACACCAGCTTGATGTGAACACAGCTTTCCTCCATGGTGATCTTGAGGAAGAAGTCTATATGAAACCACCTCCGGGGTTGTCAATTTCTAATCCTAAGATTGTATGCAAATTGGAGAAGTCGCTTTATGGGCTGAAGCAAGCTAGCAGACAGTGGAACACAAAATTGGCCTCTACTCTAGTTCAGTTTGGCTATGTGCAGTCCAAACATGACTACAGTTTATTCACAAAATGCAATGATTCTGAATTCACAGCTGTAATTGTGTATGTTGATGATTTAGTCCTTGCTGGCAACTGTTTGAGAGAGATTCAAGCTCTAAAGCAGCATTTACATGATGTTTTCCAAATCAAGGATATTGTAGAACTAAAATTCTTTCTTGGTATTGAGTTTGCTAGATGCAGCAAGGGCATAGCAATATACCAAAGGAAATATCGCTTGGATTTTCTGGAAGAATATGGTATGCTTGGTTCAAAGAGTTGTTCAACTCCTATGGACTACACTTCTCATCTTTCTAAGGAATCAGGAACTTTGCCAAATGCAAGTGAGTACCGAATATTACTGGGGAGGCTTCTATATTTAACAAACACAAGACCTGAGATTAGCTTTGCCGTTGAAAAATTGAGTCAATTCCTTGACTGCCCCACTGACAAGCACTTTCAAGCTGCTCTTAGAATCCTTAAGTACTTGAAGACAGCTCCTACTTAGGGTCTGCTATTCAAGTCAAGTTCAGACCTGCATCTCACAGGATATTCGGATAGCGACTGGGCTACTTGCCCAGACACAAGAAGATCAGTATCTGGCTATTGCTTCTTCTTAGACACAATCTTAATCACATAGAAGAGCAAGAAACAAATTATCGTCGCTCGGTCATCTGCAGAAGCCGAGTATAGAGCTTTAGCTACCTCTACATGTGAAGCTCAGTGGATCATCTTCATCCTTCAAGACCTCAAAATTCCAACCTTGAAGCTAGCGGCTATCTTAATTAGGACGTGTTTATGTGTTTTATGTGTACACTAATATTAATTGATATTATTTGTATTGTATTATTTTTTAGGTTCAGATAAGTATTTTTCTTTTTTCATTTTTTTAAAAGTCTTTTTGAATAAAAATACGTAAAACAAAGTAGAAAATTAAAAGCTCAAATGTTATTTATTTATTTTGGTGTCTCAATTGTTATTTAATTATTTTCTACTAAAAATATAATACCTTTTCAAATAAATGAGTGGCCCCAGCATACCCTGGCAGTAGGTCTCTCATTGTCCTGTGTAGCAATTGACCACTTACTATTAAAACGAAAATTGAAATAATATTTTGGAGTTTAAATAATAATATAATATGTTGGCTTTTGTAGTAAAATATTTTGGAGTAAAGGGATAGATAAATATTTTTCGCCACTTACTTGGCCGAGTAATAAATAGGTTTTTAATTATTTTTCATAAAAAAAAACACAGAGTTTTAACTAAAATTAAGTTCATGTGTAAGTCTTTTATTACTAAAATATATATAAAATTGTCTGAATTGATAATTTATATTAAAGTTACTAAAAAAAATTTGTTTGTTAACTATAGTTATTAATTATTTATATTATACTAATCTAAATACATATATATGTAAAGACGACTTATATTACTTATACTAATTATTTAAATATTATTTTGTGTATAAAAAAATTTATTAGTTGATAATATATTTTTAAATAAAGTTTAAATTCAAAACAGATTAATTCTTGACTTATTATCAAAATCAAAAGATAAACATTGACATCTTATTCACAAAAAAAAAAACTTCATGATTTAAAAAAAAAACAAAAAGTTAAATTAATAACCATTTCCATGTTAGATCCTTAAAATCGAAAACTTGACCACATGAATAAGTAAGTGCTCTATATATATCTATGTTCATTATGTCACACCTCATCATTCTTTTTGTAACATTTATCCATGAGAATTGAGGTTGATCAAAAATGATTTATTTGTCCGATATATATCTATTTGACTACTATTTGGCCGCAGTTATCCATACAGTCTATACTATACAAACTACCGCTCAAACATTTTTGATATAACGTGAACAATTTTTATAATAACACATCATTTTGTTTAACTAAAATTTGCTTCTGCTTCCAGCTAGCTTACATATTCAACTTATCCGTTAAAAACAAATTTAAAAAGCATTTATTAATAATAATAGAGTTTATTAATTTTAATAAATATATTTATTCTTTGGATGATTATTAACATAATAATAGATAATTTGGTATGTGTATAAAATTTTTCTATATTATACTAATATATTAAGATTAAATTTATAATAAAAATAAATAACAATTATGCTATACGAATCAATCACATTCGTATAGAATATATATTTAAATAAAAATATATATTAAAAATAAATTAAATAATATATGCATAATACGAGCTATAACTCACGTGTTATTGCCACTCTCATTGTAAGAGGATTATACGCATAATAATAATAATAATAATAATAACAATAATAAGTGTGCATCTATTTTATCTAATTAAATTCAATCAAATCATTAATTTTTATATCTAATAAAAGAATCATTTTGATATTAAGTAATACAAAAATTAGTACAAAATAATCTTATATTTGACATATTTCAATCATGCTAGGTAACCAATAAAAATTCAACCAACATCAGCCAACAACTTAAATTGGATGTTCTATTTCTTTATCTTTCGGATGTTCTGTTTTTAAAAAAATATAATGTTAGCTGATGTTGTTTTAGGTTTCGGAAGTTCTATAACTTCCATTGTGAATGTTTTATAAACAATAATTTTAAATGTTCTATTTTTTATTGGCAGATTTATTGGTTAAAAAATTATTGATCACTTATACTTTTCCTAAAACAAATCTCCTATTTGTTATAAAAATAAATAAATCGATTGAAGTTAGTTTACCGGATAAATTTACGCTAAGAATTATTGGGTTAATAAATGGCTTAAAAACACATTTTTACCTAAGTCTAACTCAAAAAGATAATGATTATTATTATTTGAAACTGGATTGGTAGGCAGATAAAGACCCGTGTGCCTCCCAAGCGTGTGTTACTTATTGGGGGCTCTGCTCTCTATATATACCATTCTAACTCTAACGTATCCTTCATTCAATTTCAACAACACACAACACAACCATAACAACAATCCTTTAATTTCTTTATCATCATCATCATCAATTGAAGATCTATCATCGATCATCATCAGAAGAACCTAATTATATATTAAAAATATTGAATATTATTGTGTATGGAGATTAGTGCTTCTATCTTATTATTATCATGGATGTTCCTCCTCCTCTTGTTCTTCTTCTTCATCTTCTCAACTACAAAGAAACGCCACAAATTCCAAAACATATCTTCTAATAATAATAAGGCTAAGCTTCCACCTGGGTCAATGGGTTGGCCTTACATAGGTGAAACTCTTCAACTGTATTCCCAAGACCCTAACATCTTCTTCGCTTCCAAACAGAAAAGATATGGCGAGATTTTTAAGACACACATACTAGGTTGTCCATGCGTCATGCTTGCCAGTCCTGAGGCTGCTAGGTTTGTGTTGGTCACACATGCTCACTTGTTCAAACCTACATACCCAAAGAGTAAAGAGAACTTGATTGGTCCTTCTGCATTGTTCTTCCACCAAGGACATTACCATACTCTCATCAGGAGGCTTGTTCAGAACTCCCTCTCTCCCGACGCCATCCGACCACTCATCCCCGAGATCGAGACCCAGGTTCTTTCTTCCTTGGAATCCTGGGTCTCCGCCGGGGGAGTCGTCAACGCCTTCCAAGAAATGAAAAAGGTTCTTTTCATTACTACCCTGTCTTTCTTAATTTTTTATAATTAATTAGATTTCTTTCTTGGAATTTTTATTTAGAATCATTCTGTCAAAAATATAATCTAATAATTTATAATATGATTTTTATATAAAGATGTTTTTATGTGAATATTCTTCTTCTTCCTCCGTTGCTTTTTTGGTCGTTACTTTATTAACATAAGATGAATGCAATAATTAAAAAATGAATATAAGATATCTGTTACTCAACTAGTATGGTCTTATTTGGTGATATATGTAATAATTTTTATTGCATGGGGTTGGATTTGGGTTTGTATTTTGTTGTTATTTGTTGATTCTTTGCTATCATAAATATATATGGGTCCTCCATTATTGTTATTGTATGGTCATGATCAAAATATTGATTTTTATTTTTTGTTGACAGTTCTCTTTCAACATTGGGATCCTCTCGGTGTTTGGTAACATGGAAGGAAATTATAGAGATGAACTTAAAGAGAACTACAGCATAGTTGAGAAAGGCTACAATTCTTTCCCAACAATGATTCCTGGAACTTCATATTCCAAAGCACTCATGGTAATTAATTATTAAATTAATTACTTTCTACATTATTATTTTCTTCTTTATTTAACTATAATAATAATAATATGTTAAAATTTTAAAATACAAATATAGTTATTATTAAATCTTACAATCAATTTTATCTGTTATATTTTTTATATGTACATACATTAAAAATCAATAGTTACATTATATTTCTATCGATAATAATAGATAATAGATATACCATTGTATACATCATCTAGTAACACAAAAAAAATATAAATATTAGCAAAAAATAAAAATTTTCTTGCTAATATTTATATTTTTTTGTATTGTTAAATGGTGTGTACAAATATATATAATGATACACATAAATTAATTCTATTTTTATATTTCCGCACACTTTAAATCTATACGCACCTAATAATAAAGTGATCATGATCTCTGATTATTTTTTTTTTTTAAAGGCAAGGAAGAGGATCAGGGAGATAATAAGTGAAATAATTAGCAAGAGGAAGGAGAAAAATAGATTGATGGAGAAGGATCTATTGGGTCACATGTTGAAATACAAAGATGAAAAGGGGGAAACTCTAAGTGATGAACAAATAGCAGATAATGTTATTGGGGTTCTGTTTGCGGCTCAAGACACAACAGCAAGTGTTCTAACATGGATTCTCAAGTATCTTCATGATGACCAGAAACTTCTTGAAGCAATCAAAGTAAGTATTATTAGTAGTTCAAATTCATGTTTTGTCCCCATGAAAAGATTTTCCAAATCTATGTAGGCCATATAAAGCGTTGAAAATGTTTTATTTATTTATTTTTATTTATTTATTAGATACAAATTTTGATGAGTCAACAATAATGTGTGTAATTGTAGGCAGAACAAATGGCAGTATATGAAGCAAATGAAGAAGGGAAGATGCCATTGACATGGGGTCAAACCAGAAATATGCCATTTACTCATAGGGTACGTATGTCATAAATTAATTAAATACTAGGCTTTTAGTTTTTACTCACATGCATATTTATTTGTACTATTTTCTGCATTTTAAATTAATTCTCACTTTTTATTTTATTTTATTTTTTTTATAAATTAAGTATTATTAATGAACTTTTATTTATTATATCCTTTAATTTATAATTAAATTAAAAAGTAAAAAATTTATGAATTAATAGAAAAAATATATTTTTTTCTTTTATATTTTTAATAAAACTTAATTATTATCTTAAAAATTTGTACACAACTAATAAAATAAAAGAGACAATTAATTTAAAACAAAAAAGAGTATATTTATTATTGATCACTTTAAGCATTTTAATTTTTTATTTATTTATGTGAGAATGTTTACTATAATTTAATGTAGTTGATTAAGAATGTTATTAATGCAATATTATTTCAAAATAATAAACTCATATGTCTATTTAATTCATAAATTTTAATATGACAAAATAACTAAACTCATATGTCTATTTAAGATGTTCCATATATATTAGTTAATAATATAACAAAAGTATTCCATAAGACATACAATTATTTCATGCATACATATTGCTAAATATGTAGTGCCAAAAAGAATAAAAGGTTCTAAGTTTTAGTTCAATTGGAAAACAACTTCTTGAATGGATTTCTGATTCATAAGGATGTCGATATATATATTATTATTATTGCAGGTTATATTGGAAAGCCTAAGGATGGCAAGCATCATATCTTTTACATTTAGGGAGGCTGTGGTTGATGTAGAATATAAAGGTAAAGATACATTTTTTTTTTTTACATTTTTAGGAAGTTTAATTTTGTAAAGGTTTTACCATTTTCTAATTTTTTTTTTCATGCTGTATGATTAGGATATCTCATACCAAAAGGTTGGAAGGTAATGCCACTATTCAGGAATATCCACCATAATCCAGAATTCCACCCTGCTCCTCAAAATTTTGACCCCTCAAGATTTGAGGTGAGATTTATAGTTTAAAATAATAAAATATAAATTTACTAAATTTTCATTTAGTAATTGTAAAAATTCTAAAACACATATATATGTGGTGTATGTTTTCAATCTTATAGATGGCTCCAAAGCCCAACACTTTCATGCCATTTGGCAATGGAGTTCACTCTTGTCCAGGAAATGAGCTTGCAAAGTTGAACATGCTCATTTTAATTCACCATTTGGTCACCAAATTTAGGTAAACATTGTTTCTTCCTTCTTTTTATTTTTTGATGTCAAATTTAGATATGGCTTTATTATTATTATTATTATTATTATTATTATTGATGCTCATTATTCAATAATTTCTGCCGGCAGGTGGGAAGTTGTTGAAAATCAGAATGGAGTTCAATATAGCCCATTCCCTGTCCCTCTTCATGGTCTACCTACAAGATTTTGGAGAAAAGATTAGAAAATAAAAGCATATATATGTTATTAATTATTATAAAATTGATGAGGTTATTATTATTATTCAAATATATATTATATTATTAGATATTATTCCTTGCCACCAGGACTTCTTCAATGGCTTAGCTTCCTATTTTTAATTAATCTCATCTCCTCTTGTTTTAACCCAAAATTAAAATACCAACCTCCTTTTTATAGTGAGGTTCATGCAATGTAACCCTAATGTATCCATCCACAATATTATTATGAACGAATGGTGGCACATATAGCTTAGTGCATTAATTGATCTGAAAAGTGTAAGCAGAAGTAGTAGTAGAAATAATAAAGATAATATCAATTAATTTTATATATTTTCTTTTTCTTTCTTTTTTTTAAAGCTCTATGGTTCAGTGGTCCTAGATTCTACTGTTATTTATTATTTTAAAAAAAAACCTATTGTAATTAAAATTATTCAATTCAAGGAGTCTAAGAAGTTTTGCTTCATTTAATTTTTTTTTCACTTTCAATATCTTGAATGGATTAAAGTTTTCACCTGTTTTTAATAATTAATCCATATAATATAATTTTTATTTGAAGAATGCAAACTAAATTTAAATTAATTTAAGCATAAGTTCTAAGACCATGATAAATATAGCATTTCAATATATATATGGTAACTTTTTATCATGTTATTAATAATTAGATCACATTAAAATAAGATATATAGAGGTAGATACAATATTTATACCATATTTTTCTTTTTGTACTATCATTAAATATTAATTACCTTAATAGCAATCTTACAATATGTCTAATCCCTTCATTATTATATGTCTAGTCTATGTCTCAAATAGCTTCGTAATTAAGGGGCAAATCCAAAACCATAAATACTATATATATATTTGTACTTGTGCAAAATTTTAAAATTTTTACCTAACTGCAAATTAAAATGAAACTATAGCTTATGCAACGTGGCTTTGTTTTCATGATTGAGAGTTCACATTGCTTAACGTATAGGCCACGAGCTGTGACCATTAAAAAGCCAAATGTTTGGAATTAATTGGAGGACTTAAAAGTGAAAAGATGCCCTTAGCCAAAGGGTATCTGAAAGCTTTCATGGCCATGAAGCTTGCTTGATCATCTTTAATGGTGGAGAGGAGGGGACCAAAACA
Organism: Stylosanthes scabra; assembly: GCA_036250425.1. NCBI lineage: Eukaryota > Viridiplantae > Streptophyta > Magnoliopsida > Fabales > Fabaceae > Stylosanthes > Stylosanthes scabra. The sequence goes on along the minus strand of JASCZI010181263.1, from coordinate 216,748 downwards.
TAGTACATCACATTATTGAAACCTTATGGGACAATGCTTGGAGATTTGGTAGCCATTGCTAAAACAAAACAACCCACAAAATCTCTCTTTGCATTATTATAGGATCAAAATTTAGGGTTAAAGATTAAAAATTTGGCGAACTCTTGAGTGTTCTCGATTTACTCGTAATGTGGTGCGAAATCATAGTAGATTTTTCTAGTGATTTTTAATTAAAGGCAATCCTATTCAAGTTGAAAGTAATTTGCTAATCATTAAAATTACTAAGAGACAAAGATCAGGTGATAGAGATCAATAAATTAAATTAATGAATAAGAGACAAATGTTAGTATTGAAAACTTAAATGTTAAGATAAACAAGTTATTTGAATAAAAAAAAAATTATTAAAGTTTCTGTTTTTATTTAAAAAGTTTCAATTCCTTGTATTTTCATTTACTGAAAGTATTGAAGAATTAAAATTTTAAAGATAGAAATTAAAATTTTAAATTTTTTGTTCTAATCTCTGATCACTAAATAAAATATTGAATTCTAATTTCTCAATCTCTATATCACTTCCCCTATATGGTCTCTATTGGATAATAAACTTCCATTTCAATTAATGAACATGTTCTTTACTGCAATAAAAAATGAAAAGAGAAAAAAAAACATATTTTTGTTTTCTACAATATCATCTAATTCAATAAACAAAGGACTAATATTCTTTTTCAAATTTTCGATAGTTATTTAAGTAGATAAATAAAGTTAGTTGACCACTTACTAACTCCAAATTAATTGAAAAAAAAAAACACCATCTAAGATGGTTTAATTTTCACATGGAATCAATTAGCATCAATATGACAGTTCATATCATGGTATAAGTTTGATCCTTACCCGCTCTTGTTTCCTTTTTTCTCTTCCTCCTTTTCCTAACGTGTAAAGCTATTCTTCTAAGTATAATATTCTTGTGAATAATCGTATAATACTGCTCTGATGCATCAACCAATAATAATATCATGTAGTATACACTTTTATGATCACGGTCCCATAAATGGAATAATCTCGAAGAAGCTTAAACCCATCAATTCAATTGTACTTGTGAGTTGAAATACTAACAGTAATAAAACAGTACAAAGATAAAGTTTTTTTTTTTTTTAATTAAGGTTGACAATTCATCATAGGCATATGTAATAGCAAATTAGCAATTAGACAGCCTAGTGCACAAGCATTATACAGAGAAAAAAAATACACCCAAAAACCACAATGTAGGTCCATAGTCTAAACTAATCTAATTATTAGCCGCTAATTCTTCAAGTGATTTATTTCATTGTAGTCAGTCTTGACCTAAGCTTGAATCCGTGACCTTGAAATTATATATATATTTTTATTTCTCATGATATTTTTTAGTCTGATAGAATAAAGATTAATTTATTATGAATTTAAGCTTTATTTAAGAGTTTGTCGCTAGTCAATGAGTTGCTGCATACATAAGGTGGGATTCGAATACTCAACATTTGTTTAAGCAAGCTAATGAGCTAACCACTAGACCAACGACTTTCAAATTATATAGAGACAATTAGATTGTAGCTGGTAAATTCTAGCTTTTTTTTTTTTTGTTGGTATCAGCTCCTTGATTCTAGTATTTTTTTTTCTTAATTTTTTTGGTGTCAGCTCCTAGATTCTAGTTCAATTAACTACAATAGATTATGTCAAAAGAACAATATCCATAAATTCATAGTGACCACAGAGAGGTTGTGATTTCAAACCATGTAATTCAACTCATGAAATTGCAGCCATAGAAAAGGAACAAACAAGTATATGATCAAACTTGGGAAGATTTAGTAATAAAAACTTTGATACCATATCTTCTTGAAAATGTTTCCTCTCCAAAAATAACACATTATTATGCTGCAGTTAATTTAATTTCATTACATTACATGCAAAAACAGAAAAGAACCTTGCTTTAAATAAATATTACCAAGCTAAAGTAATATATCTTGGAAGCATGATTTGTCAACTCAATAATGATAGCATTAAGACAAAGATGACAAGATATGAATTGAAATTAAACATATTCCATCACCATATGATATGTTGTTATATACAACAGTAGTATTGTTCTTTCAATTTCATTACAAATAAAAACAATTGCACAACTAAGCACACTCACATGGCACCATCAACATCATTCTTTCATTTGAGTCACCCTTGCCACTCCTTTCATGTAATGCTGATGCCACTTTATTTATCCCTTCTTTAATTTCAACAATAACAGAAGCCATTCATGTTCAACATCATTTATTTGCTAGAACTAAAACAGCTCCACTTTTTTATGAAGTGTACTCTTTTTTACACATTCAGTTTAGTTTTTTCAATCTGAGAATTCATTGGAAGACAAATATGACTCCTTCTGATTCAAAATAACTGTTTCAATGTATCACTTTCTCAATAGAGAATCATCGAAAACAGGATTGCGTACCGAAAGAGAAAACGGTGAGTGAATGATTCATCAACCAGAACATCCAGAAGTGATGCTGACATGTTAGTTTTCCAGTTAGCTACGCACTTTTCTAAGATCATTACAGCATTCTTCAAATGGAAAGTTACTGGTATGAATGATAACTACTATCAGTGTTTGTGTTAATTATTGATTGAGATCACATAAAGAGTAATCAAGACTTTTCACCATAACACTGATGGTTTTCTCGAAACATCGAGTTGAATTGAAACCTCCAGAATATTAACTAAAAATAGAAAAGAGAAAAAAATTCAAACAAGAGGGGACAAAAAGACTCTGTTATTGCCAGAAGAAATAGGCATGAAACTGATATTGCTACCAGAAAATTCAAGAAAGTGGCATTTTGTCAATAAGGAAATAAAAATCTTCAGTGACTAGAAGCATTATCAGCTCAGTGTGATTAAATGGTAATCTCAAATATCACCTCTTTTTTAAAGGGTTAAAAAAAAAAAAAAAGACTATGATCTTAGTAAGAAATAATATCGAACTATGAGAAAATTGTTAGAGTGATACAGTGAAGGTTAATCATCGTTGAATTTGTAACTTCTATATATGCCAGTCTCACTATTTTAATTTAAGAGTGATTAGATACTTACCTTCTCATTTTAGGTGTTTGATGCAACCAAAAAATGGTTTTCATTCCCTTGAAAGACATTATAGTTCCAAGTTAATGTTAGCTAATAAAGAAAATCAAAATGTGAGAGTGTAATTGTAGGCTGCAAAAGCTTATAGTATATGGTAAGTCCTTTCCATGAAAAAATCACTTCCACAAGACAGATTTTTTTTTACACTATAGTAATTCTCAAGTTTAGCAGAATTACAATTGAAACTTATGTCATAGTTATCAAAGTTGACAACCTCAGAAAAAATAAGTCAAACTGATATTGAAAAATCCAACAGTCATGGGGTTAAATAATCAGCCATTGTCTAGAGGAATAGTTAGTTAGTTACTGGTAATAGTAGCAGAGACCTTTTTTTGCTTAGGCCTAACTAAGATACCTATAGTTGATGCAGGAGTTAAGTGTACAGTTTTGAACACAATGAACCAAAACCATATGGTTTTGGTACAACACAGTTACACAGAGGGTGGGGGTTCATTTGGAAAATACTTGCATACTCTTATTGAGTACATTTAATGCAGTTTTCATAAACACTATACTTTTAAGTATTGCTAAAGTTTCATAACAAATCATAACCAAGCCATCATAGAACTCAGTTGTTTTTTTTAAAAGGTTTGGTAGCCGTATTATTAAATTAAATATATAATATTAAATATTATAAATATATAATTAGTATGTTATTTATATGAAATTATTAAATATGAATACCTAGTAACTTATAACTACTATAAAAGAAAAACAAGTGGATGCAATTAACCTATCCTAATGTGACCATTAAAACAATCCTTTCAGGTATATTATTTGAACACAAGATGAGAAAACATCACATCTAACTTAAAATCTTAAGGTGTCAAGTAAATGGGTCTCTTATCTTATAAACTTCTCATTCTTCTTTGTTTCCTTCAATGTGGGACTAACTTTAGTGTCTACTCGCACTTGAATCTCAACAATCTCCCCTCAAGTGTGAGTCTTCACATTGAGCACATCTCCCCTAACTCCTTCACCACATTTTGAGTATTTGTCACCATCACACCGCCGCACACATCGCGGGACTCGCCGCTCGAACCACCTTGTCGAGAAGACTTTCGATGCTTCTCATAAATACTCCTTAAAACCAGGCCTTTCAACCATCGGCTCTGATACCACTTTGTTGGGAAAATTCATGTTCAAACCAGAACTAAAGCAGAAATATCAAAATATTTTCTCACAACCTGTGCAATTAAATAGGCAACACCAAAGATACTCCAAGCAGCAGATAATATGCAGAAATTAAGAATAAGAGACACAAGCAATTTTTATCGTGGGAAAACCCCAAAAAGAGAGACAAAAAACCCACGGGATCTAGTCCAGCAAAATCTTCCACTATCAATAATAATGGGTACATAATCAATCAGTCCTCCTAGTAGTATTAGGGTATATCAACAATTAACAGAATATATCATTACAACAGATGGAATCAACATAAACCCTCCATAAAGTGGATATCTCAAATCAAACATAAGAGAATGTAATAACACTAGCAAGTTATATCCTAATGTTCACCTTCTCATAAAATATTTTGGTGTTTCCGCTGTGGTTCTAGTTTGAACTTGAATTTTCTCAATATTTATGTGCTATAAGTAACTATTTATATGCTATTATATATTATATTTATGTATTTTGTGAATTTTTATGTGCTAATATTTATATTTTTGTATTGTAAATAAAATGTATACATATATAGTAATACATATAATATTATCTTTTCTTAAAATGCTAGAACTTTAATTCCATATATTTTTGGACAGAATAATCATATGTTTCTGTCCCAAGTCATATTTAAGAACATGAGCTGGGCTTCATGTATCCTCTCTATAAATATATTGCAAGTTAATTGCTAAAGCTAATTCTAAAAGTCCATCAAATAAAGTAAACCAGCTTGTGAATGATAATCAAGTTAATCATAACTTCTAATTCCCGCCAGAGTTGTAACTTTGTTATGTGAATTCACTCATTTCAGACCACTTGTTTCATTTTATTATTTTTAATAAAATAAATAGATCATATTTTAGCCAATGCTTTTATTTCCCATTGAAGTTAGCTAGGTTGTGTTTCGTAACATGGGTTAGAATTGAGATTGGAGGACTAAAATCTAATATTGTGTTTAGTTGATAGGATTACGATTAAAATTTCAATCTTTATTTAAAATTTTTTAGTATTTTTAATAGCTCAAAAAGTGGAAATTGAGGAAATTAAATTTTTTGGGGATAAAAAATAAAAATTTAATAACATTTTTATTCAAGAAAAAACAACCATATCTACCCATTAAAATTAAAAACGTCGACAAAACTACCCATAAAAAATGGAAACTAATTTTATATCCATGATAGATGAGTATCTCTCGACAAAAATAACTAAATCCTAAATTTTAGTTGACTCTATTGAAATATAACTTAAAATCCCTAAAATACCCTCACTTTTACCTTCACATCCAACAGCACTAGCAGTAGCAACACCACCATAACACGATAACCACAACCATACCACCACCAACAACAAATTCAAAAGGCAGATTTAATAACAAAACAACAGAAACAAATTATTAGTTTCATATTCAAAAAGGAAAAAAAAATTGAATGTAGAGGAGGATAAAGGCTAAAGGCCGCAGCTGAACTTCAACATCCTCCATCGTCGGCTTCCTCACGGTGTAAGTCACGCTTGTCGAATCCCTTGGTTGAATCCGAACAACTTACTTGAAGTTTATCAGCCTCTGAATCTTTAATACTCAAGAGATTCGAAAATTTTTCATACCACACATTGCGTCTTCCATTAGGGTTGGGGTATTCAAAATCAAATTCAGATTTTTGGTGGAGGTAGATACTGAATAGATGTTGTTTATTGCTATGGTAAGTGGCACTACAACTAAGGATGTTGAAGATAATATGAAGATGGTGGTGAAGTTAGAGGGTAAAGAGGAGTAGATGGTGAAGTTAGTGAGAAAATATTAGGATGGGGATGGAGAAGAGCAATTGAGGGGTTGCAGTGGTGGTGATGGAAGAAGAGGGTAGTTTGGGGATTTATGATTATTTTTTAATGTAGTCAACTAAAATTTAGGGTTTCGTTATTTTTGTCAAGAGATATTCATCTTTTATGGGTATAAAATTAGTTTTCATTTTTTATGAGTAATTTTGTCGGTTTTCACAATTTTAATGCGTAGATATAGTTGTTTTTCCTTTATTCAAATATCATTCCTTAACATTAAAGTTTTAAATACTAACATTTATCCTTTTTCTATTAACTAAATTTAATTTTTATATCTCAACCTCTATATTTTATTAAATTTTAAATTAAATATAATAATAAACTTAATTCAATCTCTGTCTTTGAATCTCTATCTTTCAGTCTATGTCGCTCAGTTGAGAAGCAACCTGCAACCTACCTAACCAGTCACAAAAGGTGGCTCAAACTATAATTTTAAGTCGGTCATAATATAAAAAACCTTCATATGTAGCCCATGACCTTTAGTAAGCTTTGGCGGCGCGACTTAGCCCTCCAGGCCTCTTATTTTCTTCTTTGAGAAAAATTTAATCAATTATTAAAATATTATGAATAAAAAATCTTTAAAATATTTCAATAAACCTTAATTTCTAATTATATGTTTTGAATAATATTTAATTAAATATTATAAGTTATTAAATTTTTTTGGAATTATCTTTTATGATTAGTGAATATTAATAAATTTTTTTAATCAAATAATAAATTTTTTTTAAAAGATAAAAAGCAAGTGAAAGTGAAAGTGTAAAACTGTAAATCATGTTAAAGATAAAAAGCAAGTTAAACTTTAAAAATAACCTTATCCTGTTTTCTGGGACCGATCATATCAGGTAGTTCTTTCTGTTTTCAATGGTGACGGGTAAGGATTAATACATTGTGGATCGAAACTATATTTAATGAATAGTATTCACTTACCAATGAGTTGTTACAAATCGACTTTAGTTTTCCTCTTCAATTTGGGCCTGGATTGGTTAGTAGCCCAGCAAAATACAAGCTTTGGAATATGAACCAATCAACCCATTAGTTGTTTTCCTGACCAAAAAAACCATTAGTTGTGTCCACGGCCCGAAAAAACCTTGGTATTTTAAAAAGTGAGTAATTTCTGGTACAAAAATAAAAGTTAGTAATTTCACATAGCAATATAACATTCTATAAAATATAACTTAAGGTCAATTTAACCTAATTTAATTGATCACCACGAAAAAAGAACTAATTTAATTGATTGAGATTTTTAGACTAGCATTCTTTTTTCTCAAAAAAAAAAAATTAAGTTCTACTTTTATATTAAAATTTTGTTAAATGGGATATTTTAGTATTTACCGTTTTAAAAGCTAAAATAGTGATTAATGTCTAAAATTATTAATGTCAAAAATGTCAAAAAAAAAAAAAGAAAACTAATACTTTATTGAATATTTAAATAAATACATAAAGTTAATTATTAAAATCATTAAATTATTGTACGCTATTATCTGAAAGAAAAAATTTAGGAAGCTCATAGTTTGTTAGTCAATAGGTGGTCAATAAATTTTTTCATTCTTTTCTATTTTTTCTTTTACCACTCGCTATTTCCCTAATTATATTCATGGACTCCCTATGGGCTCCTAACGTTGACTCCCTAGCATTTATCTATCTGAAATGCATCTTTAAATATTATTTCTTAATGCGTTATCACGTATATATAACTAAACTATACTAGACTAAAATATGTTAGCCTAATCTAAGTAGTATATACTTGGGTTCGAAATCGAATTCTAGGTATCTAGACGTATATTTAAAAAAAAAAAAAAAGGATTCACGTGTCTTTTTTATTTATTTTTATTTTATTATTTTATTTTTATACTCCCTAAAAGAAACTTAAGATACTTTTGCCACGTGTGTGTTGACAAAAGGGTCCCACCAGAAACGAAAAATAATGAGATTTTTCAAAGATCAGGGTCGGATGGAAGATCACTACAAAAGAAAAGAAAAAAAGAAAGAAAAAAAAAAGCAAAGAATACAAACCCTCGCCATTTCTGTTTCGGTTTCGGTTTCTGTTGCTAACCTCCCTTCTCATTTCTCAATAGGCTCCTCACACTTTCCCTCCCTCCTTCATTCATTCCCTTCCTCTTCACGCTTTCTCCTCCCACCCTTAATTTCAGGTAACTCCAGATCTCTGCTTCCGCAACAAACCACACACATATATAAATAAAATCATTTGCATTTTGCTTCCCTTTGATGCCATGATCTCTGTGCTCTTCTTCGCCTCACAACCGATTCAACGTTCCTTCTGAAAGAAAATAACAGAAATTGTTTCAGCTACCTCCATTCCCTTTCCCATGGATTCCTTTTCTTACGCCAATGCCGCCGCTTCACACACTTCCGACTTCGCCCTCACGATCTGCTTCTCCTTCTCGTTTTTCATCGCCAGGTTCATTCTTGACAGATTCGTCTTCCGCGTAAGATTTCTTTCTCTTCGCTGATTGTTCTCTATGCCTTCGGATTTTTTATTCTTGTTTCTTTGGATTTGGATTCTGCTTGTTCTTCTTGATTTCAGCTACGAAATGTTGTTGCACATAATCTCTTTGTTTTGCTACGCTGGATTATTGTTCCTGTTATTATTTATTTATTCGTTTATTTTTGTGTGGTTGAGTTTGATCTCGAGTTGATTATTCAAATTAGTCAAAGGATCTTGATGTTGACCTCTAAATGGAGTTAATTAATGCACGCGATCGGGAAAAAAAAAATTACGGAGGAGAGTGTTTAAGATAACACAATTGCTCTCAATCGATGCATAGAAGGCTCGATTAGAAAAATTACGTAATGCATTGCAGCTCATAATTTCTTGTGTTGGAACTTTGTTTATTACTTTTTGGTTCTTCACTTCTTCTCATTTGTATTTATAATAATTCATGTTATTTTGACATTTAAGAGGTGTTATTATTAGGTTATGTATGTATGACGAAACCTAGTGCGCAAATTGATGAATTAATGCGAGTGCTTTTTGTTCTTTATTTCTTTCTTCTTTTGGTGTCATTTCTGTTCTTCTTATGGTAGAAGCGTTCATGGAATTTGCCTTATTGGTAGGCTTTAGTTTCTAATCTTTCCCCATTAAGAGTAAAGCACTATTATGAGTAATGGATTTTGGAAGATTTTCCCTATTAAGAAAGTATTCTTATCAGAATAAATAATGGTTTCTTTCATCTGTTGTCTTGTGAAGCAAACCATGAAGTAGCAAAGATCAAATAATCGCTTTTTCATGGAATAAGCTATAGATAATCTGAATTTTGTCCTGTTTCATGAAGCGAGCATTGATTCATTTATTGACCCTCAGAAAAGGCATTTTTGAAGAATCTATGGCCTATCTTTCACTGTTGGGTTCCTTTATTCATATTTCATAAAAAATAACTGTTGATTTCAGACATTGGCTATCAGGATGCTGACAAGGGGTGGGGCTCCTTCAAGGATTACCAAGGAAATGCAAGTAAAGATTGAAAAATGCTCAGAGTCAATGTGGAAGCTATTATACTATGCTACAGCTGAAGCATACATTCTTAAAAATATCTACCAGGAACCCTGGTTTACTGATTCAAAATTATACTTCATCGACTGGCCAAATCATGAGCTGAAGTAAGTAATTTGTGTAGCATGATAACTGTATATATCATGTTATTGCAAATGTTTTTCAAATATTGAAATACACGAATTGGTCTTTTTGACCTTATTCTTTTTGTTTATGTTCTTCATTTCATATTAATTTTCTTAGCATTTTGCGATTTTCACCAAAAAATCGCTCTGTACGGTATTTTATAGTTCACCAGAAAAGGAAAATGAGAATTTTAGAAAGCAATAGATGCATTCCTTTGATAATGGACACAAGTATAGCTCTGTACGGTATTTTATAAGCTTTGAGACTAATTTAGCCTCTTGTTTCCTTTGACTGATGACCATTGTTTGCCATTTGGTTCTGTATGATGTCAAGCCAACTCACATGAGGAGAAATGATAATTGTACTTTGGAGAATTTAGAAGAATGTATATTAAATGCTGTATTGGTTCCTGTTTCATTTACTTTTCCAGGAGTCCTGTAAGGTTTTACTACCTGATGCAATGTGGGTTCTACATCTATAGCATTGCTGCTATTCTCACCTGGGAAACTCGAAGGAAGGATTTTGCCGTCATGTTTTCTCACCATGTAATCACGGTTATGCTTATTGCGGGCTCATATGTAACAAGGTAGTACCTTAACCTTATCTACGAATAATATACCATTGCCTCTTCTACGGGTAAACCTTAGATGTGGAACTTAGTTATTTATTGTTGTTTTTCATTAGCATGAAAAATCTCATCAGGTGGCCTGCATTTGATTCTCATTAATGATATCGCATTATCACAACATACATAGTGTTTCACCTCTTTATCGTACTAATGTGTTTCATATTTGTCTCCTACATAATATTCAAAGTTCATTTTCAATACTTAATAATTACGTGACTTGAATTTGAGTTTCTGTTAAATGCTCAATAACTGTAGTTTTGTTTGAGTGTTAGATAATCAAAATTTCATAACTGACATCAACATCAAATCATCAATATAGACAGATGTTAAAGAACCAAAAACAACAATGATAGTCATTAATAAGTTACTATTGCGCTTGCAGTTTCTTCAGAGTTGGTTCCATAATACTTGCCATTCATGACGCAAGTGATGTATTCATGGAAGCTGCCAAAGTTTTCAAATATTCTGAAAGAGAATTCGGTGCAAGTTTGTTCTTTGGATTGTTTGCACTTTCATGGCTCATATTGCGGCTAATTTTCTTTCCCTTTTGGGTTATTAGAGCAACAAGGTTGATCTTCTGTTTTGGTGATTTGTTTAACTTCATTTTGGTTTTGGAGGCACTTTTTAATCCTTTTGTTTGTTTGTTTCTTTTGTTCTCATCATTGAATTTCCAGCATTGACTTGATTGATCACCTAAACCTAGGAGAGGCTTACCCCACAATGCTTTACTACATGTTTAATACGCTACTGATTATGCTGCTCATCTTCCATCTATACTGGTGGATGCTAATATGTGCAATGATCCATAGGCAGCTGAAAAATAGAGGAAAAGTTGGTGAGGATATTAGATCAGGTAAGCATATTACATCAATGCAAACCGAGTATGTTACTAGTTATTCTTTTTGTTGAGGAACCAGTTGATTGTCAGGATTTTTCTGGCCACTCATTATATTCATTCATGTTCATACTCCTTCCTCTATTGAAAATATGAGTTTGCCTATAGCAGACATTAGAGTTACTCTGTATAATTTTTGCTTCTTTTTTTTTTTTTTATCCCAAGAGAGGCCAAGTTGGCAACAGTATTAAATGGTTCACAGTTCACACCTTGGAGGAAAATGTAGTCATAGTTCGTGAATTATAATCAGGGTATATTATAGAGCTGCATCATTCTGAATCCCTCTAGTTTATGATATATACTTGTGACTATTTTACTATCAATATCTGTGTATTAGAATTGCTAAATTAAAAAGAAAAGATGATGATTAACCCTTTATTGCCTTTTGTTAATAGGCATGATTACTATTACAACCAAATCTAATTCTCAAGTGTCTCTGCCATACAGTTGTCTTTACTTATTAACCCATCTTCTGAACTTTGCTTTGCTGAGAAGGAATCTCCCACATTTTTTTTTTCCAGATTCAGACGATGATTGAACAAGCTAAGGTTGCTGAGTTTCCTATGTTTTCGCTGGTTGGTGGTAGCTCTGCTGATACGGCTATTGACTTGTTTGTAGATTTCTGAGTTCCTTTGGTTGATACAACCAATTGAAGGAGGCTGAATTTTCCTTAGTTTCAGAATTTTCATGATTACTTCATTTAAAACGGAAGCAGGGAAAACCATCTCAACATATTTTGATTCATACATTTTTGCTGTGTAAATGATAGGCATTCCTGTATAATTGTTTTCTTACCAAACAAACCTTAGGTTAGCCAGGGGTTAATGAAAGGTAGCCGATAAAGGATGAAAATGAAAAAGGGAAAAAAAAATTCAGTGATTCCTTTTGGTAAATTTTTTCAGTGCTTTTTTGACCATTAAGATGCCATTTTCCTGTAAAATTGCGGTCTTGTGGGTTTTCAGGATTACACTGACTTAGGATTGCCTTATTTTGTTTTTGCTTTCGAACTTTGGAAAGAATTTGTGGCTACATTTCTCAAGAATATTTTGTTCGAAATATTTTCCGAGTTCAACTTGTAAATCGCGATTAATCATATTTGTTTGTAAAATATGTTTCATCCCATGCATACTATCTGTACAGGTTCGTACAAATTGCATAGTATCATAAATTGCTATTTTTATAATATAAAAATGTTATTTGTTATTTACCCGATTAGAATAAAAGACTTACGAGTATAATACAATTATCCTCTTGATTAATATTATATTTATTATAAAATAACGCCAGTAAAAGTTGTTGCTTTTCTTCCTATGATATTTTTCTTCCCTAACCATTGCCACATATAAACTAACTTGATAATTAACATGAAATTAATAACATGACCAATTTTATTCACATTTATACTTTTGCAGATCAAATAGAGATATTTAACATTTTAGAAATCAAATTGGCTCATAGATGAATGTTTAAAAATTATTTTGGTAAATAATCTATAAAATACATGAAAGATAAAATTTAAATGTAACAAAAACTTAACTATAACATGCTTTTTTCTTTGGGTATATAAAATTGTCTTTTTTTTGTTTTGGTCTTGGGCTTACAAACATATTAAGTAAGTTCAGCATTGTCTACTCACTAAGTCCATGACATGTCCTAGGATAATGGGTCAGAAACTACATAATATGTTTTTGGACAGAAAAGTCCATTTAATTTCTATCGATATTCCGTAAAAAATTGATATTAAAAAAAGTCCTTCAAATCCGGGCCTTTTCAACATCCACTTTTCATAGTCAATGGCCTTGCCCCTGTTTGTTTCTATAGATCATTTTATGGGAAAAAGTTTTAGGTATATCGGTGTATCGGTATACCTATAATTTGTAATCGTTGATTTTAATTAAAAGAAAATAAAAAATATATATAAATCAAAATCAACAATTAAAAATTATAGGTATACCGATAGACTGGTATACCTGAAAACTTTTCCATTTTATGGTTCATGAGTTCTTGAGAAGAAAAGAATTTACTTCGACCAAATCACACTCTAAAATACATTTTATTGGATATTTTAGTTCATAATTCATTTTACTGCAAAATCAATTGCAATAATTCTATTTTTCTCCACCAAATTTACACTAATCATTTATTCCATACTAAAAGAAGACTATTTAAGTGATAAAAAAAATTGAAGACTATTTTTATATGAAAGGAATAAAAATAAGTTTTTATTTGATATTGAAATATCTTCTATTTATTAAAGAATAAATGACTTGATTAGATTTAATTGAATAAAATATATATGCACCTATTATTATCAATTTTAAAATTTTTTTTTCATAACTAAATTAGTAACTATTTCATATTATTTATCTATGTGAAGAAATTGATTAAAAAATTTTAAAAAGAATTTAACTAGCATTTGTCCTTAAAAAACGATTCGACACAATTTTTGAAAATTGTTAAATTTCTATTGATCACAGTGATTTTCTCTGTATTATGTAAAAAAAACAAAAGCGTATTACAGTTTATTAAACATAAATAATATTAGAGCACTCCTCCCGCATTGCACGGAATTTGAATCGTTTATATATTTATTTTAATTTTTTTTACAATATTATTTGAAGGACTAAAATACTTAATATTAGTAGATCTATTACGTATTGTTTTTTATATGCACCTTGTACAAAATACAAATTAAAAGAAATGTTGTTCTTTTTCTATAAAAAATAAAATAAAATTACTAAATCATTTTGTCATCACTAAAATCATAATCTTTTTAGATCAACTCATTAAATTAGACATTTCTCAACTAACTTATACTTTGATATAAAACTTAGTCGTACACTTATTAAGTTTAATAAAAATTCAAACATTTTTTAATTAATAGCTAATTTTTTTTTCTAATTTTTACTTTTCTTCAATTTTAATGATAAAATTCTCTCACTCAATTTTTGTCTTTCATTTTATAAATATAAAATTTATTTCAAATTTTATATTTAAAATTCAAAAACTTTTTTATGGTAATTTTTAAAAAAAATTTATATACTTTCTTATAAATCTAATGATTGAAATTTTTAATTTGAAATTAATAAATTTTATTTTTTATAAATCTAATTATTTAAAATTTAAATTTAAAATTTAAAAATTATTAATAGTAGAATTTATTCTAAATTTGTATCTTCTCATTAATTTGTATCTTCTTAGGTTATTTATATTTTTTTCTTCTTTTATGCCACTAGGTTAAATACTTGTCAAACGCATCTATTATTAGATGATTATGTATTGGGGATTTAATTTCATGTAAAAACACAAATAGTTATGTAGTTTTTTAATTTATGGTTTATACAAGTAAAGAGGGTCCCTCGAACAATTAACAACGGCTGCTAGTGAAAGGGATCCTTGGCGGTTCGCCGCTTGTCAATTTTGGACACGGGTTGGACCATGGTAATGTGATGTCTCATGTGGACCAAGCTATGGTATGATCATGACGTATACATGGTGACAATATTCACATTTCACATTTATCCTCATTCAAAATTTATGGGGTCAATATTAATTCTCACGCTTCCTCCCAACTTTCCCATAGTTCTTTCGTTACGTTGTTTCAACGGATAAACCAGTCAAACCATAGCTTCAATTCATTAGTATTTAATACAGTATTTTAGTGGTCCTTTTAATTTTCAGAAACAAACCAAAGTCAACTTGGCATCCAGATGAAGCAACTACTAGTCGGCTAATTTATTTGATTGCCACTATTTTAAAAATTATTTGCGCTGATTGAAACTGATGATGTCAGCGTATGTGTTTTTATTTATTTAAAAATCATGCAATAGATGAGGTTTAAATCATGCAATAGATGAGGTTTGACACATGACCTTAAACATAAAGACCAATTTCACCACCACTCAATCACACTCATTCTTATAATATATTATGCACTTTTATATATATTATATGACGATTTATTATATTCTCTAACTAATATATTAAAATATGAAATATTTATTCAATATTATTTTTATGTTTACTTAAATATTATTTTTATTTTATATTCACCTTTTAAAATTAATCATTTTTAATTATACAAAATATTAAAATAAACATTAGATTTTAATTATTTAATATAGATATTTAACAAATTAAAAAATAATTTTGTAATGTATATATTAAAAGATAACCTTTTTTAATAATTATAATGTCTATATTAAAAAATTAATTTTATAAGTATATACATTAAAATTATTTTTTAATATATATATATTAATGTCTATAACGCTAAAAGCATTATTCTTTTAAAAATTGACGTTGGAATTATTGAAAAAGTTTATTTTTATATATATATATATATATTAACAAAATTATTTTTTAATTTGTTATATATCTATATTAAATAATTAAAATCTAATATTTATTTTAGTACTTTTATATAATTAAAAATTATTAATTTTAAAAAAGTAAATATAAAATTAAAATAATACTTAAATAAACATAAAAATAATATTGAATAAAATATTTTAGATTTTGATATATTAGTTAGAGAATATAATATATCGTTATATAATATATATAAAAAATGCATAATATGTTACAAGAATGAGTTTGGTTGAGTGGTGGTCAAATTGATTTTTATGCTTGAGGTCATGGGTTCAAATCTTATCTTTTAGTCTGTATGTGTGTGTGTTTTTTTTTGAATATTTCGCTTTTCAATTTGGAAATAATTTAATGATGTTTAGACTAATAAAATTAACAACATAGTAAGTGTAAATAAAAAATTAGCTAATCAATTAGTCACTCGTATAATATAGAATATAAAATATATATTAAAAATAATTAAAATAATGTATATTTCTAAACAAATACATAATAAGTAATTTGATAATTGAATTTTGATGTATGAGTAATATTCATATAAAATAAAATAATAGATATAAACAAACATAAAACCAAATAATCCTCATCCTAAAATATAAATTCATTAATATTGGTATACATATAAAACACACAAACACATCCTAATTAATCACTCTCTCAAATGAAAAGTTTAGATATTTCATGTGTTTTATGTGTACATCTAGTAAAACCAATAAATTAATCTTTTCAATATCAAATAATTATCTAATTTTAAAATTTAATAAATTAATTATATAAAATATTTTACACAATTATCTAATCACATTTCTTCTTTTGCATCAATACTCATGTAGTCCTTGTAATCAAAGTTAGGTTTACTAACAAATTTTACTTTGATAGTATTTTAAAATTAAATTCTGAGATATATATTAAATAAAGAGCAAACAAATGTAAAAAAATAATTAATATAAATATTTTATACATTTAATTTAATTTTAATATACTTAAAATAAAAATTTTCTTTTTTAATACTCTGAATTTTACTAACCGGTGGTTAGTAGCTAGAGACAAGGTTTACCATGTCAAATCAAAATAAACACCAAAAAGGTGTAGCTGTAGCTGTAGCAGGAAGTAGCTGGAAGAGTCAAACGACAAACGTGAACTCTCATACAGCCTTTGCCTTCCGCTGTGGATACTGCGTACACCATTTCACTTTCATTCACAAATCACAATCCTCAATTCTCAACTCCTCCGTACCAACTTCTTTCTTGCCACGTCATACACTTTCTTTGCTGTCTCTATACTGGACTCCACTCTCTCTCTCTCATATTCTCCCACGTGACTTTTAATAACAGCCTCCAACAAACCCAAATCCAAAATATAACAACCAGGCCCAAATTCGATAACCAAAAAAAAAAAACAGAGACTGAAGAAGCCAAACCCGTGTGTGAATGGTGTGCACAGCTGGCAGTTCAACCGCCACGTCACTCCCAAACCGTATATAAGCACTTCACCCTCTCACTCCTCACTCTTCATTCCAAACTTCAAACCGAACGCGCCAAAGACCAACAGATAAGAAATAAAGAAAGAAACAGAGAGAACGCAAAACAAGATCGGAGACGGAGAACATGACTTCACCGACCGACCGCCTTACCGCGGAGCAAGAACTCACCGTAATCGTCGCCGCCCTCACCAACGTCGTCACCGGATCCACCTCCTCCCCGGCGGATTTCATCCGCCACGCCGCCGCCGCATCTCAGCCTTCTTCCGCTGTCGTCGGCGCCAGTGGAGGAGGATTCGAGAGCAGCATGACGGACACGTGTCGCGAATGCAATATCAAGGGATGTTTAGGATGCAACTTCTTCCGCGAAGAGAAAAAAATTAACGGCGGCGGCAACTGCAGCAACAACAACAAGAAAATTAGTGTTCAGAAAAGGGCGAAGAAGAAGTACAGAGGAGTGAGGCAGAGACCGTGGGGAAAATGGGCGGCGGAGATTCGCGATCCGCGGCGCGCGGCTCGCGTCTGGCTTGGGACGTTCAATACGGCTGAGGAGGCCGCCATGGCTTACGACAAAGCCGCAATCGAGTTCCGCGGGCCGCGAGCCAAGCTCAATTTTCCCATGGTCGATGAGTCCCTTAGGGCCCAGGCCCAACAACCCAGCATTAACGAGGCAACTGTGAAGGATGAGAATTCGAAAGAGGAGGAGGTTGAAACGACGCCGTTTGGGAACAAGGAATGCGAGTTCTGGGAAAGAATGGGGGACGCTGATTTTCAGCAGCTTATGATGATGATGGACTTTGCCGGAGATTCATCTGATTCTGCGGCTACAGGGAACACCCTCAGTTCCTGAGTTCTACCGTAAATTAAACCCTAAACTCAATAATTTAGTAGTATTTTTAGTAATGTAGAGCATTGCATTGGTTACGTTAGATTCAGACTTCGGAAGAATGTATAATTAATGTACGAATTTGTATGCTTCTCTTCTTTTTTTTTTTCTTCTTCCTCCGCTCAATTTTTTAATGGAGGAAGCTTGTAAGTCCTGAAATCATTGTTTTCAACGTGCATTGTATATTATGAATGATCAAGATTGTTGTTTTAATTAAACATTTATTGTATTGTAAATGCATAAAAATAATTAAACTTTTTTAATATAAATATCTTTAATCTTTTACTAACTACTAAAACAAAATTCAGAGGTGTTGCACTTTTTGGGACCTACGTGTCTCACCTGAAGTGAAATATGAGATAAGGATGTTGGGTTAGTTTTGAGCGTTATGAGCACTCACTCACACGGGAACATGTTCTCTCTGGAGAATAAAGAAAATAAAAAGTTACCCTACTAATTCCTTCATCAGGAATCTATGATGCCACCTGTAATTGTTGCACGTTTTGCTTTTTTCTTTTCTACATATTTTCAACGTGCTCAAATTATCAAATCACAATTCCTCACGTGTTAGGGTGATTAATTAGTGGATGAGATCAACCAATTTTAAAATGGTTAAAAACGCAATTTGACAGATAGATTAGCATAAACCTTAGTGACATTCATTCGCTACATAATAAAACGAAGGTTAGTGACGTATGAACATATAATAATAATAATAATAAAAAAACACAAATAAAAGATGCTTTGGTTTGGTGGGGTTGGGACTTGGGGTTACGTGATTTTATATTAAGCCAATTGAATTTGATATATAATATGAGTTTTTTTTCAAGGTATATTCTTGTGATTCTATATTTCTATGAATATGGTCAAATTGAACAAGTGGGGGCTGTTCTTGTGCTTGTAAAATACTAAAATAATAAAATTGTCTCTGCCAAGGTCTTGGCCCAGCAGGTAGGGACATGACATCTTCAGTGACGCAAATATCTTGAGTCTGAATTTGTCAATTGTTATATGATACTAATATAATAGTAGTTAATAAGCACGTTTAATGCGTAGAGTTTGTGTTTTAAAATTTAATTATAATTTATGAAAGAATAAACCATCCTGCGTGCTTACGAATTTTTATGCAAATAATATTTAACCTTAATTAGGTTTTTTTTAGGTGTTTTAAATACAAATTAAAGCTTAATGAGCGGAAAAAAAGGTATAGGTAACTAATATTTTCCTAACCAATAAATTAGCTAACAAAAAAATAGAACATCCGTAGCCACTGTTTATAGAACATCCGCAGTAGAAGTTAGTGGAACATCCGAAACCTAAACCAACCAACAATTAATCAACTTTGTCAGAATATTCGAAACCTAAAGAAATAGAACATCTAATTTAAATTATTAGCTGATATTGACTGAAATTTTATTAATTACCTAGTATTGTTAAAAAAAAAATACAAAGCTTAATGTGTGGTTGTCTACAACAAGTTTTATTTAAATTTATTATGATTTAATTTTGTATTATATTTAATTTCTGTTTTCCGTTTCGATTAATATCATTTTCGGTGAAAAATGAATAAATCTTAACTAGAATTTAGGTCCTCTTATAGTTCTTTATTTTTCAATTTTTACATTGTAATTATTTGTTTTTTAATTAATCTTTTATAATAAATAGAAATTAGAGTTAATACTCTCATTTGTCTGATTTTAATTTTAAAATGAAATTGATTTTTCTATCGTAATTCACTTTCACCAAATTAAATTTTAGGGGTAATTTTTGTAGTTTTGAGAGTCCATACATATTTTTCACATGATAAAAGAAACCTATTTTTCATAGGTCCACGTTTCGCCAAACTTAGTTTTGGTGCATTAATTATCATAACAAAATTATGAAAAAAATTTTTGTATATTGCTGTCACATGTGTGATTTTTATATATATGAGAAGATGTGTGTGTTTTGTTTTAATATGGCCAAGGCAATTCGTCAAAGACGGATGTCATTTTATTTTATTTTTTTAAAAAAATAACAAAGAATGCGTCACTAACGGATTGATGTGTAAGAAAATACACGCAATGCATGTGTGACGCATTGTTCGGGAGTTGTATATTTAAAAAACGTGACAAGCAATGCGTGTGTGACGGATTGTATTAAAAGGAGAGTCACACGATTGAAGACCAGGCCTCATCTGCGCCGTCAGATCTCTCCTTCTAAATTTTTTTATTTATTTTTTGAAAACTGAATCCGTGGCTGACGGATTGCGAATGCCTGGCAGTCACACGATTGAAGACGTAGCCTCCTATGCACCGTCAGATCTCTCCTTTTATTTTTTTTATTTTTTCCAAACTGAATTCGTGGCTGACGGATTACACATGCCTAGTAGCCACACGATGCTCCATGTTTTTTTCATCTCAGCCGTCAGATTTATTTATTTATTTTAAAAAATAAAAAAATGTGGAATGCGTCAATTACGCATTATTGACAATCCATCACTGACAGATTCTTCTCAACCCTAATTACTGCGCCATATTAACGTAAATCACCAGTTGCCTCACGTAACATGGGATTACACCCCATGTTACGCCATATTAAAAATAATTTTCGCAAAATTATATCTATATCTATATTTTTGCCCTCTAATTTGTACCATTCATATCAATTAATTAGTTTACGTCCTCCATCTCAAAAATCGAGTTTTCAATAACAATAGTTTTTTTTTTAATATCAAAATTACCAAAATAAAAAAAAAACAAACAAAATGACTTATGAAATCGATCAGGTTATGTAAACTGTAAAAGCAAGGTTTTGGTCCGGCTTTTATAGGCGCTCAAATTTTATGAGAATGCATGCAATTGTGTGCTAAAAGTTGTTTTCTTTTTCTAGTTCTGTCGTTGTCTCAGTTCTCAAATGGGTAGGTATAGCATTTGAATCAAGGGTGAAATTTAGCACACCCAAAATTATTTATTGCCATGTCAATTTTCATGCACAAAGATAATAACAATAAGAAAAAAAATTAGAGAGTCAATAAATCATGATTAATAAGAAACAAACACATATTATATATAAGTTATAATATATATAAATTTTGAATGATAACTTAATCATTGAATATATGAATTATGAATAATAACTCATAAATTTTAAATGATAATTTAATTATTTGGTTCAAATCCAAAATTTTTATTAAAAAAATGAGACATCATATGTCATTTGAGCTACAGCTCATTTGTATATAAAAAATTGTGTTTACTTATTCTAATATTTTTAATTATATATTTTATAAAAAATTGATAATTGCGACCGACAATTAAAATCACTTACTAAATCACTTCAAATTGCATCTAGTACTTAAATATCTGTTAAAACTTGAATAACGTTGACATTTAGTTAATTATTATCTTTTGGTGGAATATGGTCAACAGAATGGGCACTTTCCTGCCCGCTGGTTATACTCGATGTCAACACGTACGGACATATGACGTGTACCGTGACGCAATAATCTATTCATAATGCAAAATATTTTTTATATATACGGTATTCAATACACGTTCACACTAGTATATATAAGACACCAAAAATATTCACATTAGCTACTAATATTATTGTATTTTTTTGTGACTACTATTATTATTGTATCATTGTATGCATGTTGATTCTTTTATTTACTATTTAAATTATTAAACATTTCATGAGTGATAATAATATATGTATATTTATTTTGATCAAATAAAAATTTAATTAAATTATTTATTTTTATGTTAAATAGAAAAATATTTTAATATTAAATATTATAAAGAAAATTTAAAATAAATTTTTGTATAATATTAAAATTATTTTTTATATTAAAAAAAATAATTTAATTTAATTAAGCAAAATAAATATACATACGCTATTATTATTTTGCAAATGTCAAAGTTTTAGACCCAAATGAAAGAGCATATAGTGGTCAGGTAAAATTGGATAAGGTCGAAGCTACATTTGACCTTTTCTTGACTTTATACGACATTGTACACCGGAGAAAGAAATATATATTGGTATATCATTACACCACTGCTATTTATGGAGTGGTCCTTTTATAATTTCTGGTCATGCTGTGGTCCTTTTTTTATATAATTTTTTAGAAGATAGAAATATAGAATATTGCCTCCTTTTTTTCTCTTGAAAAATAGAATTTTATTTATTAGAAATTAATTTGAATCTTTTGGAATGGATGATTTCATAGTATGGAAGCATAACTTTTATGACAAAAAAAAGTTTGTAATTCATTTTTTATCGATCTCCAAAAAGGAAAAATTTCAAAATATGACAAATAAAATAATTATATAAAATTTATGCAAACTCATACCTATTAGATGCTTCTAGACAGAGTAGTCCACTCCTTACGAGTATTCCTAGCCTTTCAAATTTTTTCCTCCTATATTGGGGTTGAGAAGATTTTTATTTTGGACATGGGTTTGCCAAGAAAATTGACGGGTATTTTTCTTTTTGAGTTAGGTTAAATTTACCCTAAAAACCAACTATAAAATTAATCATTAGTATAAAGTACATGTTAAAATATAAAATATAAATTAAAAATGAGTTAAACAATATATGCATATACTCTACATGAAAAAGGTAAAGCGGGTAGGTCGTCTCGCTCCATCTCACCAAAGCCCGCAAAAAACTTACGTCAAAAGTGACATAGACTCAAAATGCTAGTCTATCCCCGCTTTACACGTGCCTACTCAAGTTTTTATCTTTTCTTTTAAAAAATATTTAAATTTTTTATGTGATCCAATTAATTATTAACATGTGTATTCATTAATAAAAATTAATAAGTTAATTTTTTATTTTGTAAAAATGAAAATTCATGTATTTAAATAATACTCCATACATACTTATAATGTATTCTATTACATGGTATATGTATTTACAGTACAATATGTATTATTGTATACATTCATATATCTTATTTATAACACAGAAAATGTAAACATCAGCATAAAAAAATTTATAAAACACATTAATACAACATACGGTAATACATAAATAATGTATCTCAACAAAAAAAGGAGTATATGAAGATATACAATAATACACGTAAATTAATTCATGTATTTAATTCTTGTTAAATATAAAAATAAAAGTTAGAAAATTATTGTTGTTACTGGAAAAAGGGGAAATCATGAACCCTAAATCTGCTTCAATCAACTTCACTAAAAAAAATTATCATAAAAAAACCTTGAAAATGATGATAGACTTAAGAATATAGATTGCAATGGAAATCCATGGCGGGAATCCGTGGATCCGCTCTCCGTCCCATTTATAATATTACCTCCTAGTCTTCGCTTCATTCTTTGTTTAATTATTTTCATTGGAAATGTAGATACCCGCGGATATTCATGAAGTATTAACTTTTAATTATTGTTTACAAAATAAATATAATTTTAAAATAATTAAATTGAATACAATAAAATTTAACATATTAAAATATACAATTTCAATATAATATAATCAAATTTAAATTTAACATATTTAAACGAATTTCTTTGTTTTAATTTTTAACATAATTTTTACATTTGGCATATTATATAACGTATTCAATATTGAAGAGAAAAGAATGTTGGAGTTGGACTAATTGAAGTAAGGCTTATTGTAAGCACAAGAATATAGGGGAAGAATAAAAGTTTGTAATATATGAGACTTCTATGTAAATTTATGAAATATATGAGGTTTTATATAATTCTATTTTGATGGTGATTTAACGAGTCTCTCAATTTTTGCCATGTCCTCGTGGGAAATTAGCGAATCCCTATTAAGTCTTTCATGGCGAATACCCCCAAATATGGGAAAATTGTCATCTCTACTTGAGAATAAGATTAAATTCAATTAGAAGACATTAGTCAAAAATAGAATTTTCTAAAAATATGTTACTACTTGTTTTATTCCTTCACTCTTGACTCTTCTATTTTGAGAATCTCCCTCTATATATTTGCAATTGTTCTCTCTTTGTAACTAAGTTTACTTCCATCAATAATACATTTAGTTTATTTTTTTTCTATCATGATTTTCATTTTTCTTTCTTGCTATTTTTGTTATTCCGTTCTGCAGAATTTCATATTCTACTGCTATTTCTTGCTTCTCATACAATCATTTCTTCTCCCCACTCCCCAGCAAATTATAGCCTCTATCTCTAGAAAAAAAAATAAACAAATCAATCCACAAGACTTGATGATTATCAGGAAATTAAGTGAAATTGCTACTTAAAATTGTTTGGAGGAGATTTAGGGTTTTGTGCTCTTCCCTTTTAATTTTTCGAGCACCAACAATGAAGAAAATTGTCCAATTTTTTTTCTTTTTCTAAAATAATTTATTTAAGATCACATGTTAAATTTGATTTAACATTATATTTTAAAATTTAATTTTGATACATTAACAGTGTAAAGAGTTTTACACAATCAATCAATTAGATTCATGCATGTATATGATTTTAGAAGTAGTAAGTTTAAAAATTAATTACTTTTGATGATATGATAACACCTAATTAAATTTACATGTAAAATTCTTTTACACTAATGGTGCATGAAAATTATATATATATAATAGAATACGTTATATATACAAAGTCTTTTACTTGTATTAAACACATGAATTTTTATTTTTATGAAATAAAAAATTAACTTATTAACTGTAATTAATGAATACACTTGTCAATAATTAATTAGGAGACATAAAATGGGTATGCAATATCCTCAAATTGAAAGGGTATGAGAGAAATCAAATAAAATATTAAAATCAATCTAATCTCAGTTGGGTGTTCCAAAAAAAAAAAACTATGTTCAGTTGAAGTTTGTAAAACTCAATTTTTTTTCCCCACAGGAAACTCTCAATGTTATCCAGACACTATTTCCAGTTAGAAAAAAATTATCTCTTTTTGGAACAAAAACTGTTTAAATTCTAAACATAAATAAAATTATAGTAATATTATTATACTAACAGAAGATGTTCCCATGTTCCGTGAAAGAAAACGGAACGTGATGTGCCATTATACTTTGCAGTAGCATAATGATGTCTTGTCTTATAGTGATAGTTGAAATGTTAAAAATGAGATTGTTAAATAAAAAGGAAAAGACCTTTAAGATCGGCCTAGCATTAACACCAGCTGAAGGAAGCGGGCCAAAAAAGAAAAGATGATGGTTGGCCAAGGTTTCAATCAACAATAACAGGGTTGTTACCACAGCCAACAAATCTACGTTGATTTTAAATTTAACTCAAAAAATAAATTAATGTTAAAGTGATGCTCTCATCTAGATTTTAAATTCGCAATATAATTTTTATTGAAACTACCCAAATTATAAATTTTAACCTTAAGTTAATATGTAATTTAGTTACAAACATATATAAGGGTCTATTTTTTAATTTAAATTAATCGCCTAACTAGTTAACTTTGTATTTTTAAATAGATTCATTTTATTTTTTATTTGGATATACAAATTATAATTCACTTTTAATTTTTAATGTATTTATTCTCATTATTAAAGCAAAAAAAAAATAACATAAATTTATTAGAAAAAAATAAGTGTCATTTGTTGATATTTTCAAAATGGACCATACATCTTTAGACTTTAGGTTTATCTGGTTCAAACTGGTTCGGTACCTAAAGAGGATTTATCTTTGGCTAAAGGTAGTAATTAAAAATTATGTAGTTATTTATTACCCTCATGATGTACGAAAGATTAATCACATAATCTATTGACACATTTCAAATAGAGTAAAGCGTGTGAATCTCTTTGGACAAAGGGACATGCGTGTCTCCCTTGTCCATCCGTGTTCTTAAACAAATATAAAAAGAATAATATTATTCACACACTCTTTTATCAAATATCATTTTTACACTCGTATAAAAATATAGTTATCATAAGTGGATCATAAAAAGGAGAAGGTGGTTAATGCCTCAATCACCATATTTTATACGGGTGTCAATTTAGTATTTACTAAAAGAGTGTGTGGATAGCGGAACCAATATAAAAAATTTATTCGGACACGCTTGACATTTCAAAATATCATCAGTTCGCGTGTCCAACTTTTTTCTTATCTTATTGTGAGTTTAAAAATAATATATATTAATATTTCTTAAAACTAAAAATTATCTTAAATACTTTATATAATTAAAAAAATTTAAAATATTAATTTAAATTTAATTTAATATAAAATATCAAAATATTATTAATTTTTTTAAAAAAAATACATCATATTTTATATATACACCTTATTCATGTATCATATAAAAAATTAAAATGAATGTATTAGCGTGTCCCATTCGAATTGTGTCGCATGTCCCCTTCCTAAGTTATGATAAGAATATATTTTGTTTTGCATGTTTATGTGACTTTTCTACAAATGCAACATGTGTCCACCATTTAATTAGGCTAGTTTTAATAAGCCTTATCCATAGTAAATATATATATTTTTTTTTCACAAAAATTACTTCATATTTATTAATTCTATATTACATATTAGATTACTAATTTAAAAACCATATTTTTATATTTAGTTTTTTTAAAGAAACCTATTGTTCATAAGATATATTGTAATAATTTATAAATATTTTTTAATTAATAATAATAAATGAGTTTTCACATATTCTTAATATTGAATATTACAAATGTAATTACATGGCTATAACAAAAATTTAAAGTGTGGTATAAGAATGAAATAAAAATTTCAACAAGTAATTTGCTTAATCTGCGAGGCCCAAGGATGAAACCTACTCACTTCCATATGGCCCAACCCAAGTTCTCAGTTACAAGCTGGCCTCAATTTTTATTTCTCAAGCCTATTGAGACGCCCACCTTTGAGACAAGTCGCAAGCCCACCTACACCTACCCCTGTCCGTGTCTGCCACAAACATTTTTCTTGGATTTGCGTCGTTAGAATTTTGATGCATTATATCTGAAGGCTTTGCTGATTGGAACAAAATGTTCCGATAAAGTAGAAAGGAACATTTGATAATCTTCCTATACTAATATACCAGCAAAAATGGGCCTTTGGCCCCTTTGTAAAACAACATATATGTAATAGTTAGTTAATTTCAATAAGTCTGTGGTTAGTTCACTGTTCTTTAAATAAAGGTCAAAATCTATGAAGACCACATTGATTCGAACCTAGAAGTCAACATTGCCGAGGAAGTAGATTAATATCTGTCAAACTAGAAAACAATGTGATGTCAAAAAAAAAAAAAAAAATTAGAAAAACTATGTCAAGGTTATGCAGATACCAGATAGCCACACCCACACGGCCTAACTGGTACCGGTAGCCTTACATTTTTTGAATTTTTATCCTCTGCAGTCTGCACTCTAATCACAATACAGTACTTAATCTACTACTACAAGATTCAATACAGGCCAGTGGAGAACATAAAAGCTTGGAAATGGGATATCCTTTAACCAATTTTTATCTTTTTTTCTTCATCTGGAAAGAAAAACGGTACATAATGCCTTTGCAAATACCACACTAATAGTAAATCATAAACTGAAAAAGGTATAAGAAGGACAATACATACAGTGCAAACCTAAACGCCTACAAAACTATACAAAAGAACAAACAGTATCACTCAGGCTTGAATACAAGAAACAAATCGTTTGAGGGGCTACAACGGAAATTTCAAACAGAGTTTGAAGAATAAAAAAGAGAAGGTTCAACCATGTCGTTTTCCAGAGAGACTGATAGAGCTGACTTTCATAGGAGTTGCCACGACAAGAGGAGCTTCTGGGGAATCACTAATAGCAAACTTGTCATGCATAAATCTTGATTCCACAATTGACTCATCCTTCAACACTATCTTATAACAGTAGCAGCTCTTCAACCCTTGTTGATTTCTGTAACAATGATGAGCAGTGTTCTTTACTTGCTGGAAGTCCCATATGACGCTGAACTTGCCCACAGTTGCAACAAGGTGGCGTTCTTGCTTACCATTCTCGGTGACCTGAAAGGGAAACAAAACAAACATTTGAGAAACTTGATGCTACAACGGTATTAATGAATCATTCTACTATTAGAACTAGTTTCCACCACATAACAGCTTAACAAGTAAGGTATTAATACCTATAAAACAACCATATGA
This sequence comes from Stylosanthes scabra, assembly GCA_036250425.1. Lineage (NCBI taxonomy): Eukaryota > Viridiplantae > Streptophyta > Magnoliopsida > Fabales > Fabaceae > Stylosanthes > Stylosanthes scabra. Next base: position 188,632 of record JASCZI010181263.1, on the reverse strand, counting down.
AATGCAGATGTCATCAAATTGAAGAATACAACTCATTTTACATTCAAGTATGCAACAAATGTTAATAAAGTGAATACTAATATGCAAGTGATTAACAGAACAATACTTTGTTTGTATCCACCTCATGTCTTAAAAATATCCTCCACTAGTTACCCTTTTATCACACAGACCTATGACCATTATTCAACCTGACAGAATGTCTTCCTCCATCATACAAGTTCCAAAATAATTCTAGCAAAATGCTCAGGTCTATAATGAATTGCATGCATTACCTCCAGGTCCATAAAATATTAGCATAATGGTCTCAAACAGCAACATCATTAGTCACCAAAAAAACAGCAACATCATTAAATTTCTAAATAATATAATTACCATGATGGTTCAAAATATACAAGGCTGAGTGCCTGAGTCGTTATTGTTAATAACTAAATACATGGTAACACATTAATATAAAGGCAGTTTTGCAACTCTGAAGCATGAAGTTTCAGAGGAATGACACAAAATCTAGCAGAAGAGTCATTTCAGCTTGCACAACACACAACAGAGTATTTTTATTATCACTTACAGCACCTATACGTAATGAAAAGTTGACTTCACTATAGTTCTTTTAATGCAAATCTAAACAGGATAGTTTGTGGAACTAAGCTCATTTGTGAATGTTCACAATCTGGTACATTTCCCCATATGCTAATCAAGTAATCATATTTCAAAACAGGAAATAATTGTCCTGCTGGCGGTTCATAAGAAAAAAACTACATTAATTTTTTGTTTAACAAACTGATTAAAGGGAAATTAAATGTGCTGCAGTTGAAGATGCTACCCAACAGACACAAATAAATATCTACATGAAAGATGCTTACACGGATACATGAATTAAGATCATACTGCAATGCAAGTATAAGGCAATATAACAAAAAAAGTAATAATAATAATTGGGGAAAAAGTGATTACCCAGGAGAAATGGCCTCCATGGAACTTATTGCTTTCACCCGCCAAATGTGAATCCAGAGGAGTGAGCTTCAACAACCTTGGAGCAGGTATCCGATTTCCCATTCGACCACTGAACCCAGTCTTAGTCCTCCCATCCTTATCAGTGAAAAGCGTACAAATCAACACCAAGTAGGTATCTGTGGTGCCAAGCACCCACTTCCCATCAAAGGTAACATCAACATGAGTGATCGGCGATCCAAGTCCCGGAAATGCAGTCTTCGCTTGCCTCATCGACGTCTTAGAATACAGCCTTATCTTCCCATCAAGCGACCCCACAACAATGGAGCCATCGCCGGTGGTCGCGAAGCACTGGAAATTAGTCCCTCTTGAGAACTGATGCCCCTGGCTCCAATGCAGCACAGGGGAATTCGAAGAATTCACAATGTTCTGAACAATTCCCTTCCTATCACGCATATCCCACTGGCACAGCCTGTTATCATCCAACCCCAAGAAAGTCGATTCGGAAGGATCCAACTGCGACCCTTTTGTGTCGTTTGTGATGTCTCTCATGGTAATGTCAGCACCATCCTTCTCAAACTTCCATTCAGTAACAACCTTCCCGGTCTCAATATCAAGCTGGTGAAGCTTCGAAGCGTTGGGCTTCCCTTCGCTCATTGGACTCATCAGCATCATGTTGGTCTCCGCCCTCATCAGTAGAGCCTTGTTCGGCGTATGCTGCCGGAGATCCCCACCGGAGAATTTCACAGCTACACCCTTCCCGTGAATTCCCCGGTCGAAATTCCGGTAAACATGAACGCCGGTGTCGTTAACCAAGAAACTGTTATCCAACGCTCCCAACGTAAGGCTCTGAACACCGCCATTTGCAGCCTCTTCGAACTCCTCCAGCAAATCGTCTCTCGACCTAACCGGCGTGGAGGTTTCAGGCGACTTTCCGAAGGAGGAATCGTCGGCATCTTCCCAAACCGAATCGTCGGCGACCTCAGGTTTCACCCAACCGATAAACTCCTTACCATAGACCTTCACTTTGTTCTCCTCCGTAGGTTCGAGGCCGTACACGTTGTAGAAGTGTCGGTCCTGGAATTCGGTGACGAATCTCCGGTATGACTCTTCGGTAGGGAATTTGAGAGCCCAGACTCCGTTGGAGACGAAATCAACGCGGCGCTGGTCACCGAACATATTCAATTGCATCTCCGTCGAAACCCTAGCCTTAACCTTCGAACCAACCTTCAGGTACCACTTACCGTCGTTTCGCTCGTCGTCATCTTCGTCGTTTTCTTCTTCTTGTTCTTCGTCGTTTGATTTGACGAAGGAGTAAGAGGTGCGTTTATCGGAGACGATCCATTTTGCGGCGGGGGTGTTGCCACCTATGTGGAGGTAGAGTTTAGCGGCGTTTTTGGGAAGCGAAGAAGAATTAGAAGGAGGTGCGTTTGATTGGTACTTGAGCTTCAAGGCTTTGAGCCTTGCGTCAACTTCATCGAGGTGGATTGGGGTTTTGGTTGCAGAATTGGAACGATTTTGCGCATCTTCGTAATCTTCGTCTTCTTGTTCTTCTTCTTCGTCTCGTTCGTCGTAATCAGAATCGGAGTCGGAGACTTCGAGGCCTTCGCGGCTCTGAGAGGTACCCATGGAAATTGGGAACGGAATTTGAGAATAGGATTTGAAATTGAGGATATGAGGTTGTCGATTTGATTGATGAGAAAAGGAGAAAGGAGAATTGAGAGCGAAGTGGTTTTGATTTTTGAGCTTTGGGGATTTTGAAATGGTGGGAAATGGGAATGTGGTAGTACTGGTTTTTTATAGTGTTAGTGCGGTGCCAGTTACTTTTCGCGTCGCGTGGAGTTAACGCACCTCTTTTTTATTTTTTATTTTTAAAAAAATCATTTTTGGACTTTTGGTTAATTAACATCAACGAATTACTTGGTAGTTAAGCAAGGTACTTCTCCTTTTCTTTTGTCAATATTGGGTTGGGCTTTGGATTAGTGTAGGAAACTACAGCTACAAGGTAGCAGCCCAATCATAGGCCCTTGATTTGTTGGAATTGGGGATGGTTAACATTAAACTTCAACCCTGGGCCTGGCCCGTTAAATTACCAAAAAAAAACATGAATTGTTCATGAAAAACAAAAGATCAAGATCGGACAAAAAAATAGATTAGAGAACCTCCCCCGTTATAAATAATAATACCAAAAAAAAAGAAAAATTAGATAAATAATAGAGAAAGTACAGGGAGCCCACATATACACAGAGCCAATGGGAGTCCAAAAAAAAAAACACAAACCCTAATTCCAAAACATACACACGCACACAGAGAGCTAACTACGTTCTTTGGAATTGGGTCCCTTGAAGAATAAACCCCTTGAAAAGGAGATCAAGACTGCGTTCTTTGGAATTGGGTCCCTCAAAGTGCCCGGTATTGATGGCTTCCCTGGTATCTTCTACAAGGAGAACTGGGACACCATTGGGGGCGACATCATCCAGCACATCAATGACTGCTGAGAGAACCCTGATCTGATCAAAATATACAACAAAACTCTCATTTCACTTATTCCTAAAGTGAACTGTCCAGAGTTTATAACCCAATTCCGACCCATAGCTCTTTGTAATATAAAGGTCTCTCCAAGATCTTAGTGAACACAATTAAACCCGCCTTGATAGACAGAATTGCTCCTCACCAATCTAGCTTTGTCCCAGGAAGACAGATACAAGACAATATTGTCATAGCTAAAGAACTCACCCATGCTATGAGAAGAATGAAAGGAAGAAAGGGGTACATGGCCATCAAAGTTGACTTTGAGAAAGCTTACGATCATTTGAACTGGAAATTTCTCAACACTTGCCTAGAAGAATTCGGGTTACCTCAGAAGCTAACTGACCTAGTCATGAGTTGTGTATCCTCGGTCAGCTATAATATCATCTGGAATGGGGGGAAAACTGAAGAGTTCCAACCTTCAAGAGGATTGCGTCAAGGAGACCCTATCTCCCCATATCTCTTTATCATAGCAATGGACTAGTTTTTTCAATTTATAGAAGACAAAGTGGTGAATGGGAGGTGGAAGCCAATGAGGGTGGGAAGAAACGGTCCTGAAGTCTCTCACCTCCTCTTTGCTGATGACTTACTCATATTTGCGGAAGCTTCGGTGGAACAGATTAGCCTGATTATGGAGACGTTGGAGAACTTTCGGTTAGCATCTGGTCTGATAGTGAGTAGTGCCAAAACCTCTATAGTTTTCTCGAAGAATGTCACACCTGATAGTAGAAGTGCAATCACTAATCTTTGTTAATACCAGGAGAATCAGAATCTGGGGAAATATCTGGGAGCCCTTTTATCTGAGCATAGAAGAGGAAAAGAAAAGTTTAAACATGTTCTGCAAAGGGTGAGTGATAAACTCAAAGGATGGAAAGTCAAATGTCTTTCTCTAGCTGGTAAAATCACGTTAGCAAGGGCGGTGATAACTCCCATGGCAAATTATGAAATGCAACATTCAAGACTCCCTAAAGGAATATGCATAGAAATTGAGAAGCACTAGAGGAAATTCATTTGGGGAGACACAAATGATGAAAGAAGAATCCACCATATAGGATGGGAAACCCTATGTCTGCCCAGGAACCAGAGAGGTCTAGGCTTTAGAAAACTCACAGAAATGAATGATGCTTTTTTATTGAAGATCATCTGGAGATTATTAGATCAGCCACAGTCTATGTGGGCACAAGTCTTAATGCATAATAATGAGGCGCTGCACCTAGATGTTGATGGACCACCCATGAGACAGAGTAACTCCCCTCTATGGAAAGACCTTATTAGAATTTGGCCTGAAATGAAAGCGAATTCGAGATGGATTCTTAGAGATGGTTGTTTGGTCAGATTCTGGGAAGATTATTGGTACGGGGAGGATAAAACCCTGGCTGAGATATCAGTAACTCCTATCCCTGAAGATTGGAGGAATAAAAAGGTTAATGCCTTTGTGGATAACAATGGTAATTGGAATATGCAGTTACTTTAGAACTATTTGCCGGAACACATTATTAACAAGCTAGACACCTTTCAACCCCCTACCAGAGACGCTCAATCTGATTCGCTCTGTTGGAGGCATACAGGGGATGGTGTCTTCACAGTAAGCTCGGCTTATAAAGTTAGAGTTGGTGAAAGGAGTGAATCAACCCCTTTTTGGAGAATCATTTGGAAATGGAAGGGCCCAGAGAGAATGAAAGTCTTTATGTGGATGATGATTCATGACAAACTCTTCACAGCCAAGAGAAAAGCTAAGATTTTAGGGGCCTCCCCCCATTGTCACCTATGCCCCGGTATTGAAGAATCTGAGTTGCATGTTTTGAGAGACTACCCTAGTGCAGCTCTGACCTTATGCTCTTGCCGCTTTTTTCACAAGTGAATGGAAATCCTGGATAGAGCTAAACTTGTCCAAGGATATTAGCAGGACTCCGCATTCCAACTGGAATGATCAATTCATCATTTGTTGTTGGTGGTTATGGAGATGGAGGAATCAAGAGATATTTCAACAAAATTTATCTAGACATGTCCACCAAGTAGCCCTCCATGTTATTCAAGACAACATTAATAGGACCAGACAAATTTTTAAAAAGAATGTCTTGATAGCTGACCCTCCTCCCACCAGATCTAACATAACCTGGAGACCTCCGAGGATTGGGTGGGTTAAGCTAAACACCGATGGCTCCGTAAATTTTGAGAAGCAATGCTTAGGCTGTGGAGGGCTCCTTCGGACTGACAAGCGAGAATGAATAGGTGGATTTGAAGTGAAACTCAATACTTGTAATGTTACTGAAACCGAGCTGAGCGGTATTAATTACGGCCTTCAAACGGCTCGGGACCTTGGGATTAGACGTCTCATTATTGAAGTTGATTCTGCCGAAGCTCATCTGCAAGTGTCCAGGGGTTATCTACCCATAATTTCCACAGCACTCTTCTTCAGGAAATTATTTCTCTATATAGAAGACCCTGGGAGATTCAACTCAGCCTTATTAACCATAATGCTAATCACTGTGCTGACTGGCTGTCGAAAGATAATAGTTAAGGGCCCTAGGTTTCACATTTATTGATTTGCCTCCTCATCCCTTAGTAAAACTAATTGATGATGATATGAATGGGGTTTCCATACCCCATAATGTAATAATGTAGCTTTTCTTTATTTTGGGCTCTGCCCCGTTGTATTACCCAAAAAAAAAAAGAATTGGGAAGATTGGTTAAATAATGGGAAATGCATTGATAGATGGCATGTTGATAATCATTTTCATTCATGCTACATATATATCTTTTTTCTCCAACCAAGTTAAATCAAGCAAATTTTGTCACATTTCACTCTATGCGCACGAACAAAATATTACTACTAGAACGAATAACTAATTAAATATATTAAATCGTATAAATATCCTCAACTATTATGTTCATTGGTGGCAATTTTTTTTATTCAAGTGAACAATAATGAATTCTATATTTTTTATGCTGAAAATATTACTCCTTAACGTTTTTCATGAAATATTTATTTCTTTAGATAAAAAATATCTTTATATAAAATGATAGATGAAATGTAAATATTTATTAATGAAATATGTTAAATTATATAAATATTCTTAACTATTATGCTCATTGGTGACTTTTTATTTTTATTTGAGTCAACACTAAGGAATTCTATATTTTTAGGCCGAAAATATTTCTCTTTAGCGTTTCTCCTGAAATATTTATTATTTTAGATTAAAATATCTTTATATAAAATAATAGATAAAATGTAAATATTTATTAATTAAATATATTAAATTATATAAATATTCTCAACTATTATGTTCATTGGTGACTATTTTTTTTACTTGAGTTAACAATGATCAATTCTAGCTCACTAGTCGGCTTAAGTAAGTGTCGGAGTTCAAATTCCATCTTGTGCATGCAGCAATCCAATAAACAGTAGCAAACCCTTTAATGGAGCTCAGATCCATCCACAGATGATTAGTCATCGACCTGTGGGGTTGAGGGATACCTTGAGAAAAAAAAAAAAAGAAGCCAACGATCAAATTCTATAATTATTAGGCTAAACATATACTCCTTAACTTTCGCTATAAATTATGTAAAAAAATCACTTTTTTACGGTGTACATAACACTATATAAAATACTATTTTAAAGCATAATGTTCTTAAATCATAATCCATATTATTTAAAATCAATCGTGTAAATTTATTAAATTATATTTCTCCTTTTTTTTATTATTTTACGATGATTAATTAACGAAAAATATTTCCTACAAAAATAAGAGACATGAACATATTTATAGTCTTTTAACTATATTTTCTCTTTTCTCTTTAACTATTTTACCAAACTAAATTGCATTGGAACAAGATTTACTCTTGCTCCATAATATATATAAAAATTACGTAAATGTTTTTTCTTTTTAAAACATACACTAAAATTACATTAACATATTTTATATCATGGTCAATGTATATATATATATATATATATATTTATTTATTTATTTATTTATTTATTTATTGTGTTTTCATGTTTATACTAATTTTGTATTTGAACGTAGATATTTTTTCTATATTTGTGCATGGAAACATTAATTTTTTATTTTTTCCGAGTAAAATTGTTATTCCCTAACATTCTCAGTAGAGAAAAATCACATATTTTCATAATATATATAATGTTATTCAAAATTATATTAAAAATCTTATTGTATAAATATTGTCAAGTATTATGTTCATTGGTGACTATTTTTCAACCATGATAATTCTATATTTATTGGGCTAAACATATACTTCTTAACATTCATAGTAAATTATAAAAAAAAATTACTTTTTCACAGTATACATATTGTGTTATAAAAACGTTATTTTTATCTAAATTACTTTCTCCTTTTAGAGTGTGGCTAAATAAATATCTATACCAAAATTTTTTTCTAAAAGATATAGAAATTATTATTATAGAGTCAAATAAAAATAAATAGTCACCGATGAATATAATGATTGAGAATATTTATACAATTTAACATATTTAATTAATAGATATTTACATTTCGCCTATCATTTTATTCAAAGATGTTTTCATCTAAAGTAATAAATATTTTATGAAAAACATTAAGGAGTAATATTTTCAACCTAAAAAATATAGAATTGATTATTGTCGACACAAATAAAAAAAGTCACCAATGAACATAGTAGTTGAAAATATTTATACAATTTAACATATTTAATTAGTAGATATTTATATTCTATCTATCATTTTATACAAAAATATTTTCATTTAATGTAAAAAATATTTCATAAAAAATGGAGTAATATTGTCAGCCTAAAAACTATAGAATTAATTATTGTTGACTCAAATAAAATAAATAATCACCAATGAATATTTATACAATTTAACATATCTAATTAATAGATATTTACATTTCATCAATCATTTTATACAAATAGAAAAGTAATTGATTATTATTGACTCAAATAAAAATAAATATTCACCGATGAACTTAATAGTTGAGAAAATTTATACAATTTAACATATTTAATTAATAAATATTCACATTTCATCTATTATTTTATACAAAAAGATATTTTCATTTAAGTAATAAATATTTCATGAAAATATAACTAATATTTATATATTTTTTATGTTTTTTTTTCTCAAATATCTTATTCTAGAATATATATCGTGGAAGAAAAAAAATTAACATATCTTTTATATATGATGAAAGGCAAGAAGGACAAGGTGCAAAAGGAAACAGAAAGAGACTTTCAGAAACTCCCCACATAAGAGAGAGAGAGAGGTTTTCCTTTCCTTGCAGCTTCAAAGTGAAGGGGGAAAAAGTGATGATCCATATAAAGCAGAACAATTCACAGTCATCACTCATCAGTTACAGAAAGAAAGAGAAGCAGAAGAAGCAAGAGAGAACACATTCTCATTTACTCTCATTTAACTACTTTCATCATGGCTGGTTAGTCTCTCTCTCTCTCTCTCTCTCTCTCTCTCTCTCTTCATTCATTGGTGACTGAAGGAACTTCTCTTGTTTGTCTTTGGCCTTTGAGTTTCTGTTGGTGTTTATTTTTTTATTTTTTATTTTGTTTTGTTGGTGCTTTTTATGGTTGAAAGGAACATAAGGAAGAAGGTGATAATCTCAGTGATTTTTCAAACGAAACAACTCTAAGTGTGGGGTTATGGTTGGAATTTCATGTGTTTTTTTTTGTTGTTGTTGTTGCCATGTTTGGTTAATGGGAGTGTTGAGATGAAAAAGAGTAATGTCTGTGTTCTTTTAGCAATTGACTTGTGTTGTTGGGACCCTTTCATTTTTAATGTTTTTTCCGTTATTTTTCAATATGAATTGAATGACCCTTTTGCCTTGTGAACATGGAAGGTACTAAGTTAGAGCTTAATGGAGAAATGAGATGAAAAAGTTTCCACCTTTAGTCTGAAAAAAACCATGCAAATTTTCCAACATGGATTGTTAGCTCTTTCTTCCTTTTTTCTCATGTTTGTGTTTTGTGGCAGATGGGGCTGGTGATGATTTGTATCAAGAGCTATGGAGGTTGTGTGCAGGGCCATTAATGGATGTTCCTTGTGTTCAAGACAGAGTTTTCCATTTCCCTCCGGGCCACATTGAATTGGTATAATATATTCTTTCTTACCTTGTTTCTGATTTTGTTGGTGAATTTCATTTTTTCCTTTTTTGTGTTATGTATATGCTTTAAAGGTTGAGTCTTGAGGGGTATGGTTGGTATTATGTAATTTTATTTTTTCTTTGGCCGCTGCCAGAACCTACAGAACAAGAATTGAGGCAGATGACGGATCAGAAATCGCCGAAATATGATCTTCTGTCGAAGATTTTGTGCCGAGTCATCGACGTCGAGTGTCTGGTAGTGTTTAAATTTTTGGTTCCTTATGTTGTGTTATGTGTTCTTGATTGGCCCATTGGAATGATGACTTTTTCATGTACTGATTATAGAATCTTGTTAATTATGTTTTGTAGGCCGAGATGGAATCGGATGAGGTTTATGCTCGAATCACTTTGCAGCCATCTTCAGATGTGAGAATTTGATACATTTTCTGAACAATTTATTCCCTAATTATTGAAAAAATGTTTAGCTGATTTTTTCATCTTTTCCCCTGGTGTTTGTTCTGTATACCACAGACTGACCCTCTAGATCCGAATCCAATTTGTTCCGAGAAACCGAAACAGAAGTTTTACTCATTTATTAAGACTTTGAGCACCTCGGATACTAGCACCCATGGAGGATTTTCGGTTCTTCGGAAGCATGCTAATGAATGCTTGCCTCAATTGGTGTGTTTTCTTTACCCGAGGATGCTCGAATCGGAACATATTTTCGGTAAAAAGAAAATAATTAAAAGAATTTATGCATTGCAGGACATGACAATGGAGAATCCTACTCAGGAGTTGGTAGCAAAGGATATTCATGGGGTTGAATGGAAGTTTAAGCATATATACAGAGGTAACTTTTTTGGTTTATGATTTTGTAAAATCTTCATTTTTTTTTCCCAATTCATGTTTTGAGTGCGAAATCTTGCTTATTGTTTTGGACGATTCGATAAGGACATCCAAAGAGGCACCTGCTTACAACTGGCTGGAGCTCGTTTGTTGCGGCCAAGAAATTGGTTGCCGGAGATTCCTTTGTTTTTCTAAGGTACTTGAAATCATGATGATGCATTCTAGAATGTTCTGCTTTGTGACATTATTATTTGTTAGGCCTTAACGTTTCGGATTTCTGCGTTTTTGTCCTTGGTTCTTACAGGGGAGAGAATGGACAACTGAGAGTAGGTGTTAGGCGTCTGAATCCGCTGCAGAGTCCTACATCTTCGTCCGTGGTGTCGACACAAAACATGCGACTCGGAGTGATTGTCACTGCAAGCCATTCTGTTATGACCAACACCATGTTTGTGGTTTGTTACAAGCCAAGGTTTGTAAGCATCTTTTAAACTTTGTAATAACTCGGCCTTGAAACGTTTATGCTATTAACGTTTGAATTCAATTCAGGACTAGTCAGTTCCTTGTCGTATTAAACAAATATGAAATATCTCGAGGCGATGAACAATGACTTCATAATCGGCACGCGATTCCGGATGAGACACGAGGGAGAAGATCCACTTGACAAAAGGTATCATTTTAACACTCATAATTATTTTAAGTTGACCCCCCAATTAATGTCCATTATTTTGCCAGGTTTTGTGGTACTATAGTTGGAGTCGGAGATGAATCTCGAGAATGGCCGGATTCTCATTGGCGATCGTTGAAGGTTCGACTTCATCCGAAATCACTCCTTAAATTCTTCTTATTTTCTCATTTGTTAGTGGATCATATTTTATTCTTTTTGTTACATAGGTTCAATGGGATGAACCAGCAATAATGCAAAGACCAGATAGAGTTTCATGTTGGGAGATTGAACCTCTCATTACGCCTTTGAATTCGATTCAACCAACTGCGAAGGGAAAAAGATCAAGGCATTCTGAGGCTTCATCTTCTGGTAGGAAAAAAGACTTTAATCTTTGAATTGTTTTATGAGGAAAATGCAATTAACTTCTTAAACTTTGGATCATGTGAACTTTAAATTTGAATATCATCCTAACGTTTGGTCCAAAATCTAAATTTGTCCCTAACGTTTTAATCGTCCTATTTTAGTCCCAAAAAGTTTCAAATGTCCTATTTTAGTTCCACCACTAAATTTGATATGAATAATTAATCGAGAGAGTGACGATTATGTTAATTTTTAAACATGGTAGACACTCTAAACATTATTACCATTAGGAAAAAAGTTAATTAGAAAAAAAACTATGAAATTAAGTATCTCCACGGAAATAGGACGTTTGAAAGTTTTCGGGACTAAAATAGTACGATTAAAACGTTAGAAACTAATTGAAGATTTGAGCTAAACGTTAGGGACCAAAACAATACTTTACCCTAGATTATATTAACCTAATGATGTTAATCTCGAAATTCAACTACTTCAGGTAGCAAAGAAAGCCAAGTATTGTGCTCTCAAAGGTAAAAAGACATAAATACCACCACATTTGAAGTAGCTACAATATGGCAGCCACCGCATATGAATTCTGATGGCAATTGTTCTCAAGACCCCGGAAACAACAAAGCCGTGGTCCCGGACTCCCGGTGGGTCCATCGGCGAAACCACGTGAAGCCCCGGCACCCGAGCCGAGTAAAGGCAAGAATGGCATGGACTGCTGGTTGTTTGGGATGAATTTGACCAGCAGCTATAGTAATGTTGTTACCCCTTTGGAGAAAGAACTTAGGTGTGAAGCTTCAACAATCCTTGATTGTGGTGCCTTCTTTGGGATATGAGGACTAAGGTACA